>JAVIXY010000119.1:0-115773 GCA_033030565.1 Fusarium nematophilum
AACAAGTGGGGGGTGCCAACAAGTGGGTGGCCGACGTTAACCTTGGGATTTTTCGGATAAAAATGTCGACGGCCATTCCACAAATTCGGGTCCCCATGCTAGCAGGGAGATAGTTGTGTCCCCCCCCCTCGAGCAAGACTCCACAACGCTGTGGGATGATGGATTGCAGGCGCTAATTCGCCAAGATTCCCCCCCCCTTTCTTGATTGAGGCATGAAGGTGCCGGTTGGCTGGCATTAGTGCGTGCAATGCATTGGCTGGGTTTGTTCCCAGTTCCTTGCCTGATCGTCGTGCGCGCTGAGATGCTCATCAAATGGCGGGTCATGGTTCCTCAATAGGTGGCATCTGCTTTTCCAGTTGATTGTCTCAGACAGCTGTTCCCATGTTGCAGCCGCGGAGTCGGGCCCAGAAGAGGTGACAACAGGGCTGATACAGAAAACACTAGCGATTACGTGTGTTTGTCTCTCCTTTTGAAACGGACCGATCGGAGCAGCGGTGAATTGGCGGGTGTGTCCAGTCAAGAGCAATCTCGAAGAATAGAGGTTCAACAGAGCCCCAGAAGGCTGGCCGAGGCGCTATCCTGCCAAGCGAGATCGACTCTCTTAAGTTGCCGGGCGTATCCAATCGTTCTCGGGGCTGGGGATCTGAAAAATTCGGAATAGTGAAGTGTCGTCCCCTTTCCATGATGCAGCTCACCAGGGCAACTGGAAGATGCTGCCCGTGTTTGATGCACATGTTCGTGGATGAGCCACGTGCACTTAACGCTCCCGCAACGCTCTCTGCTATCGACGCGTCCATCATGCTCTGATGTGTGTGGGTGTCCTCTGGCGCGCCACTGCTGTCGGTGTGGTTGCGCAACCAAGCCCCCCGGGACGGAAGAGAGAACTCAAAGCACCCATGGCCAGATGAAACAGTGCAAGGAAGCCCTGGCTCACCTGCCAGGCGGGCCAGGATCCCCCCCGAACTCGATGGGATTTGCCCCAGTCCGCTTGGTCTAGGCTGGATCGCTTGTGCCGTCGCCGGACGTAAACCCATGTCATGTCGCGCTAGTCTGGCCCTCCATGGCAGGCTCGCCGGTTCATTTACGCTCAAGACCCGCGCGGTCTTGTGATTTATCTGGTCCTCCTTCCATGCTGCTCTCTTTTGACGACGTCCAGATATTCAGACCAGCTTGGCCAGACCTCGTTTGGTCGCTGCACAATTGATGCTGAGCCGACTCAGACCTGGCCGAATCATTCGTTTACAAGGCCTCGCTTTCCGTTCCGATGGCTCATTGATAACAAAGGCGAGAGGTCCAGCATGCGGGTACACACGATCGCGCTGGTCTCGGTTGCAGCGCTGGCACAATCCGTCGTGGGAGTTGCTGTGCGCCGAGGTGAGTTTGGCATGGAATTGGAGCGACGTGTTGGAGAGAGAAAGAGCACGGAGGTTGCTAAATTCCAATCTGCTTTAGATCTCTTCAACCGTCATGCACCCGGGCACTTTCCCTTGCTCAATAACACGGCCGTCGCAACTGCCCCAGACGGCAGCACCACTCGCTTACTCGCTGTGTCAACGACTGAGCTAGACACTACTTCTCCCTCTTCTATCTCCGACTTCACCGCCAAAACCTTCGCGACAACTTCTGCAGAGAAATATTCTGCAGCATCTTCTGATAGCAGAGCCGAGACATTCTCCAATCCTATATCAGAACACGCTCTAACACAATTTCCCGCCGGCAACAGCATCACTTCATCCACATACCATTCGCTTGCAGAGGCTCACTCCGAACCCCTGGATGCAGCCCGGGATTCTCTCACGGTGGACTCAGACAACACTTTTCCTTCCTCGGCCGCCTCACACGCCGACGCCTCCTCCGCGGGAAGCCAGGATACGATCAGGGTTTCTGCCAACAGAGCTCAGCCTAACGGAGTTCCCAACTATCCACCCACGACTACAGTCCTCAATAACACCAAGACGTGCGATTCGGGGAATGGAAAGTGCGGATGGATTCCTTCAATCACTTCAACATGGAATGGCACCCGCACGCCTGGCACAATCACAGTTGTACCCTCAACATCTTCCGAGCCCTGCACCCCTTTGCAAGAAGGTGAAACCGTCACCGAATTCTCCATTGTGTATACGACCACTGTGACCTTCTACGGCAACCGCACCGAGTACACCCCACCCTACCCGACCATCAGTACTCCCAACTATTGCGGTACGGTCTCAACATCACACTGGCTGTCAGCCACGCCGATAGTCTCTGACATCGTGGGCACCGAAGCCCCTGCCCCAGGATTAACGACGATCGAGTTTGGCATGTCTACCAAGCAGCCTGCTGGAGCTTGTCCGGCAAGCGCCTCTTGTATTGAAGAGGAGCCTCCTGGGTGGCATCCAACAGGGACCAAAAAGCCCAAGGTCCCGCCAGGCGAAACATTCTCGTCCTCTCGAGCTACCGTTACCTTCGTCACTACCGACAAGAATCCTGCGGTTGTCTTTCCTTCAGAAACAGCCCCGCGTTTCAACCAGCCGACTGAGGGAAGCGGGGAATTTGTGAGCAAGAAGCACAAGCCCAAGCCTTCGGGCGGCCCTAAGGCGAT
Source organism: Fusarium nematophilum (assembly GCA_033030565.1). Taxonomy (NCBI): domain Eukaryota; kingdom Fungi; phylum Ascomycota; class Sordariomycetes; order Hypocreales; family Nectriaceae; genus Fusarium; species Fusarium nematophilum. The sequence goes on from JAVIXY010000119.1 coordinate 2,582, forward strand.
CGATGAAGAACCCTCAGCAGAGCCTCAGGAACAACACGATGAAGAACCCTCAGAAGGCCGGAAGAGTGCAGAGCCTCAGCATCAAGCCGATGAAGAACCCTCACAAGGCCACAAGAGTGCAGAGCCTCAGCACCAAGCCGATGAAGAACCCTCCCAAGGCCGCAAGAGTGGAGAGCCTCAGCAACAGAGCGATGAGGAACCCTCGCAAGGCCGAAAGAATGCAAGGCCTCGGCCCCATAACATCGCCCAACCGCCAAGGACATTTGCGGTGACAGTTAGGGCTCAAGAAGTCGTTGTGAACGACAAGACATTTTCGGATCTGAAACCAGACCAGACATCGACAGTAACCGTTGACGAGGGAACCTTTACAATCCACCCTACCGAGGTCATTGGCGAAGGGGCAACAGTCAAGAAACCAAGACCGGTCGGAACTGTCGTCTCGGCCGTGACTCCTACAAGCACCACTGTGGGAGGAGTCCCAGTCATTGTTTCTGGAACAGAAGCAGTCATTGATGGGACGAAATTCGAACTTCCTCTCATTGGCACGACTGCGAAGCTGGATGGACTTCCAGTCTCTATTCAGCCCGGCAAGATTGTGGTGGACGACGAGACCCTCACATTTCGCGCCAACGGTGGCCCACAGACGGACGTAATCATCGAAGGGGGCGAGATGGTGACGGCCGTCGGAAAGTCCGTCTACGTGTTCCGTTCAACGACATTGACATATGGGCCAGGCATACCAGAAACGTTGGGGGTTGTTGATGATGACACCATTACCATTGGTCCTTCTGGTGTCATTATTCATGGGAAGACTCTGGGAGGTTCTGATGCTGGAGCGACAGATACCAAGTTCCAGATCGTAGGCGGAGCCACAATTACAAAGGTCAGCCCGTCCTTTGTGATCATCGATGGAACAACTTTCACTGCGGGACCTGGTGCCAAGGTCACTACCAAAATCATCGGCGGCGAGACCATCACGATAGGACCCAAGGGCATCGTTATCTCTTCAATAACGATGACTTACCCGTTTGGGTCTTCGACAGTCACGACCATTCACGCGTCCGCGACGGCCACCCTGCCGGCCGAGACGGGGACATCTAACAAGAACACCAAGCATAAGGAGGATAACGACAGCGGGGCCAGTGCTGGGCGGCCCGGCCTGAGTATGGGGGTGACTGGGTTTTGCATAGCGATTGGCGTTTGGATTTGGATTTAATAGGGGCCAAAATGGATGGTTGGGTAACATTTTTGGGCGGGTAAAACCAGGTCATCGGGAGGGCAATATCATGGATGGAATGGATCATACTGGCACGGCTACGCTCTGGTTGAGCATCTAGGTTTTATGACATCACGACACATCTTGGGACGGGGCTTAAGCACACGAGCATACGGCATAGGGATCACGGGCAAGCGGACATGCTGTACTGTTATCAATCTGTATAATGTTTTAAGAATGATGGGGAAGTCTTGGAATCGACTACCCGGTGACACATCAACAACACCATCCATCATGACTCCTGTCACCGCCTCCCCCTGCTGCACTAACCATGCATTATGCATGTCGTTCATATCCCGGCAATCAACTCCGACTCGTCGACTATTTGCAGCAAAGCTGAACACCATCGCAACGCGATGCGATCCCGCAAGGCATACTCCATCCCCGTGTGAGGCTGGGAGGAATGATCGGCGCGGGGGATACGAGCGGGGGCGCCGCGGGATGACGACGCGAGTGATTGCTGGACGGCCGGGATTTGAACCGTAGGGTGCAAGCTTTGTTTTGGGGGGCGGGTTTGGCGGGATGGGGCGCCGACGAGTGAGACAGGGTTCAGCTTTTGTGGCGATTGTGATTATTATGGTTGTTTTTTTGACTTCGGAGTGCGTTTCATGCAAGGCATGTGATGATTTATATCGAGATTCGTGAAGAGCTGAAAATAGAGCGGAAAGGTACAAGTACACATTGTGTCGGTTCAAACCTAAATGAATTATTGAACAATTGCCCCGGAGAGCCTAGAAAGTGAAGCGGAAAATATGATTGCTGCTTGCTAGAGAATCTGATGAGATATCGGACCCCCGTCCGGCCGCAGTGATAGAAGTCAAGTTGTAAAACGAGCAAACACACAAAAATCGCATGGCAAAATAAGAGTAGCCATGCCCCTAGAAGGATCACCACCTCTGCACTCCCTTTCCTTTGCCAACACCCTCCGTCTCCAGAGCCGGGAACTCCTCGTATTGGGCTCCTAGCCCCAGGTCAGACGAAGGCACGCCCTGATCTTCCATGCTGAGCTTGAGAGCAAGTTCCAGGTCAAAGTCTCGTGGCTCGGCCCTGCTCGATGACCCGGCCTTTGATGCGTCGGGCGAGCTGGGTCCCAGCTGCTTGCTCTTCTTGCTCGGCTTGGTCTTGTACGTCAGGGAGAATTCGTAGTCGCCGGAGCTCATCCCTTGAGGGGACTGGCCGTTCTCGTTGACGCCCTCCATGAGGGAAAGGCGAATGGCCTGCTGGATCTGTTGCTCGTAGTCGTCCTCGTTCTGGACTCGACCGACATCTTCTGTCGAAGGGGCCGTTGGGGGAGCCATGTCTGTGATGCTCGGCTCGGGAGTGACGGTATCGATGGTAGTTTCGCTAAACGTCGACGCTGTGTCCAAGCTAGCATCGGCGGCTGAATCGCTCGTTCGACGCTGTTCCTCCACGAGGAACGCTTCTTCAGAGACCATCTGGGCGTACCGCAGTGCTTCTTCTTCCGTCAAGTCGCCGAGAGCGCCAACACCGAACCGACTACGCAGGCGAGCCTGCTCCCGTGCCTTTTGCTCCTTCTCCCGTTGAAGCTCAGCTTCTTCGGCAGCGATATAGCCGGTTACAACTCCACCCTGGCGCCGGCTAGTAAGACGGCCATGGATATCAGAATGTCTCAGGCGTCTCTTGCGTCCGGTGCCATGGCTCGCAGAACTGTAAGCCCAGTATCTCAGGAAAGCGCCGAAGGAAACGACGCCGCGGAGAACAGTCGGGTCAGGGTCGAGATAGATAGCGCCGACCGCAGAGTAGTTCGACTCGTCAAGATTGGGGTTCATCGTTGTCATGTGCCGAGGCACTCTGCCATTAGACCTCGCGTTGACAGTTCGGACTGGGTCGAGTGTTGAGGCCAGAGGATCCCAAGCCTGAACAAGTCCGTCACTTCCACCGTGGACGAGGTACAACGCCGTGAGCGCCAGGCTACAGACTTGAGGAGACTCTGTCTGGATCTGACGCTGGGGAGCGATACCGGCGCCTTTCCTGTCCTCGCGGGCGTTCCATACAAGAACAGCGCCAGTGTCCGTTCCGATGGCCAAGAGCCGCGACCTACGGCCCGGGATCTCCTCCTGAGCACGAAAGAGAGGATCCTCGGCGAGGGTCAAGATCGCATGGTTGGAGCAATCCAGCGCAGCGCTGGTGATTGAAGCATGGCTTTGGCCTTTTAGGTTCATTGAACACCCCTCCCACTCGTGAAGAGGCGGGAGCATGTCTGATGCCGACATGGAGGAAGGAGAAACAAGCCCTGGCGATTCTTGCTCAGGAGACTTCAGGGGCTCGCAGCACACGGGTCCAAAAAGTGAGGACTGAATGGTCGCAGGAAGCGGCGGAGGCGGCGGCGCCAGGACGACCGAGGACGTCTGGACCTCCTGGGGGACGAGAGATCGGGTGTAGCGCTGGACATGTGCAGGGCGGCCCTCAGCAAGGCCGCAATCGATCACGAAGATGTTCTCGCCGGCACCGAGGCCATCATCGTTGGCGAAATCAACTTCCAGCCGACGCTGCATATCCCATCCTTCGCAAACCTTCTTGAAGAAAGCTGGCTTGTGGCGCAAGAATTTCTCGATCTCACGAGCTTCAGCAGCCAACTGGCTCTTGCTCAGGTTCATCGAGTTTGAAGGAGACCGGGGCGAGTATGCACCCTTGACTGCGTTCTTGTCCAGATCATCCGGACGAGCAACGCGTCGGGTCAGATCCAGGAGGTGCCAGTACACTGAGCGTCCCGCATACCAAGCGTTCTTGGTGGTGTCCTCGCTCTTTGCTGGGCTTTGTGAGCTGGGCGTCTCAGTCAGGTAGTAGACCTCTCCCAGAGCATTCAGGGCAACGGCCCAGGCTCTGGCCGCCGTCTTTCGTTTCTGGCTGTAGTTGTCGTCAACCTCGAGAGCGATGATCGGCACGCCAGGGCTAAGAACCCATCGAGCGGTAATCTCTCCGGTTGAGTACCGTTGACCGCCAGAATCGCCCCCCATGGCGTACGATGAGACAACACCGAGGGTTGAGCCAGTGAGCATCCCTATCATTGATTGGGTATTTGCAGGCACAGCTGGTGACTTTGCCAGCCAGACACTGCAGATAGCCTCGGACATCTCTGGGATCTTGGGGATGTCAGGATAGGTATCCACGACGCCCGAGTCCGCACCCAGATAGCGCCCACGGTTCTCGTTGGTGCTTCGGAAGTAGGCACGGCCTCCTGGGAAGCCTTCACCAGCAAGGAGACCATACGGCTGGCTGACATCAAGGACATTGGGGTTAGCAGCAGGGCCGTCCCCCAAGCCAAATGGCACCAAGTTCGGAACCACTTCGTCAAGCTGCATCGAGCTGAAGGGGTCAACGAACCCCCATTTCTCGATTCTTCCGTTCGTAGGGTCACTAATCGACGCAACGCCGAGATCTGCGGCTCCATGGATGGCTCTGGGCGGCTTCTTCCCATTGGTGAAGACAACATGGACGTTCGTCACGGCCCAGGGGAGCTTCGAGTTGTACGTGAGGACAGCGCTGGTCTTCTTGCCAGTTCGAACAGAGGCGCCAATGCCACCAGAGATAGACGAAGCCCCAGGCTTGCCACGCGCCAGACTCCTGATCAAGCGCGTTCGGAGCAGATATTCCTTTCTCCAGGATGCCAGCGGCGTGAGGCGAGCAAAATATCGAGCTTCGGATTGGATCAAGTCGTGCGAGCTATGTGACCAGATGTCTGCATGAGGGTTGACCTCGAGCGCCTCGTGCCCTGGGAAATAGCGCAGGAAGGCCATCCTCCAGGCATGGGAACTGGTGATGAGTGCATAGAAGCGCTTGGACACCAGAGCGATTGCGGCATGGGAGTCGGAGTGCAGATGCGAAAGAATATGCGTCAAAATCTCTGCACATCCCACGAGTTAGAACCTTGTGTCTGAGGTCGGGGGAGCAAGACAACGCACCATTGGGGAAATCCGTAAGTTGGGCGCCATCAGAAGGAGCGTCAGAGCGTCTGATGACCTTGAACCCCAGTGCTTTCTTCGGGGTCGGCGGAGTCATAGCATTCTCGTACTCGGAGATCCGCTGGCCGGCAGCAGGAGGTCTGCCGTCTGGGCGAGTGCCCAGGCTCAGTCGACGTAGCTCTTCATCGAGCAGATGGGCATCAACGTCATGGCCGTAGTCGCGTCGGATCGCCGAGGCAGAGCGTGGTTCAGGGACGCTCGAGTCTCCGGAGAGAGCTCGGCTGAGGCCACTCGGGTCACGGTGAAGGGGGCCATGCTGAGAGCGAGGGTTGGGAGAGGGATTGTCTTGGTGAGTCAGAAGTTCTGGATTCTCGGGAGGCTCTTGTTGCATATAGCTGAAGGCTTGGGACTCGGGGAACAGGGATGACGACCGTGCACGAGGTGTTTGCACAGTCTGGGACGCCGGGGCGAGGATATTTATGTCGTTCGGGGGGTTGGTTGAGCGCTGTAGAAGCGTGTCGCTGTGAGGAGCTTGGAGATGAGGAGGTGGTGATCGATCCAAGTTGATCTTTTTTGCCGCGCACCGCGTCCAACTTCCGATATGGATGCTGGGAAATTGAAACGCTTCCTTTGCCGATGATGAGCCGGCGCGATACTCGACAGTTGCTGCAAGGGTGGTCCAATGAGCGCGGCGAACAAAACATCGTGTTTCTGTCTCTCAAGAAATGCTAATCAAGTGACGATTCTCAAGATAATCATATCGTCTGGTTTAATAACAAGGTAGAATGGCTCCAATTCTTATCCTTCGCTCCCTTTCACTACCTAGGTAAGTATGTTTTTCTCTACTCGCCGCGTGAGTCATCAACAAAAGTTGGGCCCATCATCTTCCCTCGGTCTACATCACCAGACGAAAGGCAGCAGTCAACACCCATAACTACCAGGGCCTGTTGTAAGTGCTTCAAGCCTGGAGTGAGGGTCCCCATTCCTAAGCCTCATACATGAAGTCATGCAATGGCATCAACCGTGTATTCCCGAGCAATAGCTAAAAGAATCTCCTTGACAGTGGAAAGGCTCCAGCAGGTTAATTAACCCACTATATGCCTATAAGAATTAGCAGGTTAATACGCTGCTATTATGCTTATCTTTGTTGAGGTATTATAATGAAGAGACTTGCCTCTTAGGTGAAATTTAGTGATAAAAGAAGTATCTATTAGTTATCTTCCCCCTAACTGAACAAAATCCCTATGAGTGACCGCACTGGAGCCTTTCCACTGTCAAGGAGATACGGAGCTTTTTCTCAAGCCACGACTCTGAGGTGCTTCTCGTAGTTGACGGTCCAAGATGGGATCGAGCTCCAGATCCCCTCTGTCAGTCAGTATCACAGTGCTCTCGTCCATCAAGGGCAAGCTCTAGGCCTCCAGTCAGATCGAAACAGCCTCCTCTTCGCTATATTCTACAATGAGAACCTTGTGTCTTGCTATTTTAACCCAAGCCGCCCGGGCATTCTAAGTCGCTGGTCTACTTTCAGATCTCTGTTACTTGCGTCCCAAGATGGGACCTGAGAGTGTGCCAACTTGTCAATGTGCAATCATGGGCTAATATCAACGGCAAGAAAGCCCCGAGACTCCCGGCATTTGCTGATTGTTTGTCTCCGGCATTCTCCTATGTCTGCATAATCCACGCGGCTAAGATGTTTGACGATCAAGGCTGGACCCAGTTCAGAAATGAAACATACAGGAAGGATCCTCTTCGTATCAGTAGCATGTCAATGATATGACATCATTACAATGTATGGCCAACATGGTAGAGAGATGCCCGGGGATTCCTCCTCTCCTGTCGTGGAACGATGATCTTTCAGTTGCTCCGATCCCCGGCTAAAGGGCGTCCTCGCAATGAGGGTCTAACTAGAAGCCAAAGAGCAAGATCCGCGGGTCTCAGGTCTTTCCGCGACGGCCGTTATGGGCTGGAGTGCATAATTTCATCTGTCTGATTGCAATTGAGTGATAATCCGCTCTCGAGAAGAAACCACTGGGCTTGGCAGTAATCACGCGGCCCGGCGACAGTCAAAGATACCGGTTGAGAATACGATAGGTGTTATCATCCTCGCAGCTCTCCCAAAGCATCGATTGGGTTTCAATGTTTGATATGTCAAAATCAAAATCGAAGTCTCACAGGCTGGCCCGAGACTATCCAGCTAAACGTTCTACCGCGTCGCCGGCTTCAACATGGATCAAGGCCATTACGCAACCGGAGCTGGACGTTGGTGGCGCGAGCGGATCCGCGGGTCTTCCCGTCCCGCAGCGCCACTCTGATGATGAAGAGCAGATCCAATTCTCATCTGTTTGCGGATATCTCCCGAGCGTCGACTCCATATCTGGGATAAGCTTGTTTGTATCACTGCTCGTCTTGTGATTGTTCCCCATTGGTAGAGGAACACGCCGCCCATGGCTGGTCCAGTGGTCGGGGTTCAAGGACCCTTTCCGCCAGATATTTGTCACCATGACGATGGGTTTCTGCATTCCCCTGGCCCCGAGCCTCCGGGCCGTCAGCTCATCCAATGCCAGAGGCCGGGGAAGCACGAGCTTGCAGCTGTCCGACGAGTCACACTGCACTCAACTGGTTGAAGGACGGCTCTCAACCGGCAGCTAGCGCTGCTGGTGCTGGTGCCGATTCGTATGTGCTGCAAGGTTGGCAAGCTGGCTGCTGTCCATCGACCACCAGCAACCCACTCTGGATGCTCTGTGGTCAATCACTCTCGGTTGCGGCGGGAAGCAGCTCGCTTGCAACTTTCGTGGCTCCGAGAGCATTGGCAGAGACCCCGGACTAGTCTCCACGGGCGGGCCAGGTCAGTGAGGCTTCCTGCCCTTTCCAGGACTGACTCCGAGCAGGTGAACGAAATTCCCGGTGGTGACGGTTCGCATCGAGGAAAGCCGGGCAGCGAGCCCCGGGCCAATGGCTTTCCGGGAAGCCCATAACTTACATGGTCACTGTGTGGATAATTGCTGAATTGCCAGACGCATCCCTCGCTTTTGTGCCGTCCTGAAAAACCGAACCGCTTGGATAAACTCTTGTGTGCTCTATCAGTTTGTGCCTGTGCAGGGAGCTATTCGACATTCCCTGTGAGCAGTGGTTCATAAGGTACGTAGTAGTTCCCTCGAGGCTTAGATGAATGAATGCCTTGATTACCACAAATCTCGTTAGTCGTCCCTTGAGAAGCTTCATCTGTGCTTGGTACTATCGACAATACTTTCAAGGGGCGAGTCAGGCAATCTGGATGACAGCGCGGGCCATAGCCATCCGGCCTGCGCCAAGGCGACGGCCCAATATGCGGTGCACCTCCAATTTGGCCTGATGGCACAGTCGTTAACGCCGTTGCCAGCCACCAGAGGCGGGGATTTCCACCAAACTTTTCTGTGGGACTCCACGCAGTCGAAAGAGACACCTTTAGTTACGAGAGAACAAGCACTTCAAGTATATGCCCCTCAAACACTCCTTATATTCCATTCAATTACAAAATGATAATACATGGTTTAACACTCTCTATCTGTAGTCTTCTAACTTGATAAGGTAATTCATTGCATGATAATCAGGTCTGTGTTGAGGCCCGTTGTTGATCGTGCGCCCATCTTTCCTACCACCTCAGCAACGAGACCCAAACACAGACCCAAGACCGGGGCCGTTCGAAAATGCAAATGATGAAGGGGGCGTTGGATGCAGATGTCGGCAGAGGGGGCAGCCCCTCCCACACTCGTCGCTCATTGCCTGACGAGGGCCACTATCCAAGACACGCAGATGCGTAGACGAGACAAGGGAAGCGGTGAATTCTCAAAGCCTGATTCTCACCGCGCACTGCTGGTGTGGTTGTGTGGGCACGTGCCCACCCATTGCCAATCCCCTGCGCCCATCAACCAACTCGCTGGGACTCAGTGGCAAACTTCGGGTTGTTAGTCATGTCTCAGGAACTGAAACCGGTCGACTGGAATTGCTAGAAATCAACCAAGGCCAGGGAAGTGGTCTCTGAGGGTTCACGGAAGGAATAAGATCGCGACAATCATTGCCCACAAATCAACGGCTGTCATGTCGCACAAGGTTCTGTCACTCAGTTGTTAGTGCCCAAGAGGCTTTCCCAAAGTTGGGACCAGGATCTGAGATTCCAGCGTCACCGATGGCTCGATCTGAGAACGATGAGCAAGCCTGCGGTTCAGTAGCCCCTCCCCCCTCTTCGTCATGGCTGCCATTCCTCCGTGGAGGCCATGATTCCTGTGACCGCTGGGTTTACCGCTGGAGCGGTTCAACTGCCTCTGGAACAATTTCCCTTCTGCTCTAGCCCGAAACCCTCCTCTCCATCATCAGAGACTCAGCCAAGCAGAACGGGGTACCGCTCAGTCTTTCCGTGGTCGATCCTCCAGAGCCCCAATGCTAATAATATTTTTCCCCTCCATGCTCCAATGAGAAGAGGCAGAGGCGGGCGGGCGGGACGATCCACCAGGTTGGCACAGTCGTTTGGCGGGAGACAGCGGGTATCTGCAGGAAGGGCGAGACTCGTCAAAATCAGCTCATGGCGCTCCCGGCCATGGTGGAGGCACGACGCAAGCAAGTCATACCATGCAGCAGAGAGAGAGGAGATGCCAGTGCAGAAGGAGGAGCTGTGAAGCTATCGAAGGTGGCAACAGCAATAGACGACAAAACGGGACAGAATGGGATGTGCTGGTCAAAGCCTGTGCCAAGGTCATCTTCCAGATCATGGAACTTCCAAGGGGCAATCCGAACCGCTTTGTTGCATCAATTACACACCACCAATCGACCGTTTCCAGCATGGCACTCGGCCACGAATCTGCAGGCGGCTGGAATGTTGCATCGAGCCACGGCGGCTTTTCATGTGTGGGATGCGAATTTGTTGTTCTTTCAAAGTCACCTCGTTTGTCTTCCCGACTTCCTCGCAAGTTCATCTCCGTGCCAAAGACCTGTTGCACGGTGCCTTATGCTTGATGATGTGTCATGCTCCCCATGGGCTCTTCTGATTGCAACTTTGAACCCGGGGATCAGGCTTGGTCCGAGATGCCGGTGCCCAGCATATAGTTCGAGGCCTTTGTTTTCTGTTTTAAGATTTGTCAAGATGGGTTTCAGCCTCACCGTAGAAGGCCAAAAGTAAGAGATGCAGCTGGGGCCGACAAAACTCGGGCAGAGTTTCGGTCGGGACAGCGTGATTAGTAGTCCAGAGCCCAGGGGTGAGTTACAAGTGTACGTAGTCTACATATGTACTGCGACCCAGCACGAACCCAGCGGCTGGGAAGCGGTTGGCGGAAGCACGCCCCTCTGGCCAGTGGTGTGCGACTCCGATGCCTCGGGATGCGACATGAATCAAAGCCAGGAGGACCACGTTGCCCATGCGAGTCGCAGGGCAGCTCTCGGTCGCTATTCGCTGGGCGAGGGAGGAATCCAACAATTTTGGAAGGTTGCAAAAGAACCTTTTAGCATAATAACTCGGAAGCCCAAGGGTAAACGGTGATTTGCTCTCGAAAGAAATCCATTGTTTCCGGTAGTTAGCGTGATATCCATCGCACACACCCAATGGCCTGGGGTTTAATGAAGATTTTGTTTTGTGTGCATCGTTCATTGCCACTCCAGGCGCCAGTCGTGGGATCCACGTGTGATCGGGAAACTTGGGCTGTTTGAGGAGTGGAATGGTGGACTGATGGAAAACGGAGTATCGGAGTATCGTTGCGTCCAGGTCCAGGGGTGCATCTTGTGCTGGAGCGGGAGCACGGGGCGGGAAGAAGAGGAGGTGGTCCGCACTGGAAGATAACGCTGGGGTTGCCCATGCTGCCGGGAAGAAAACGAGGCGCAGTCGGATGCAGTTTTTGTTGACGAAACGAACACATGAAGGTCGCGCGCGACCTCAGTTAGGGATTGAGCTTCCAAGCGACATTAGTCAATACGGGCTGGTACTTTTTTTGACCGCAGGATGAAGCGACATCAGGGCTTCGGCCAAATTGACTATCTCGTCAACGGGTATAGTAACCGAAGTTGATGGAACATGGCGATCGATGCTGACCAAGAAGGCTGTCGGTCAACTGCCTGGGGAGGACAACACGGAGCTCACAAAAGTGATACCTCATAATTATCATGATGGCAGCCAGGGTGGAATTGGCGCGATGGATAGGAGCCCTTGGCCGAGTCGGGCTGTCTTGTGCCAATAATCTCGGCCGGGTGAGGACGCCCTGGTTCCTTGCTCCTGCGAACGTCAGTGGTCACCAGAGGTTGCAAGGATAAGTGGGCTCTGATTGGGATCTTGGTTGGCGGGGTTCGAGAAGAAGGGGAGTGCTCTCGTTGAACTTACCGAGGAATCCAGCACTGTGCATTAGGCACTGTAACCTAGCTTGTCCTCTTCCTCGGGACAACCTCGAAAAAACTTTGGTTCCCTGTTTCTCTTTACCCACCTCTTGTGTGTACGTATGCGAGGATATTGTTCGCGGATAGGGACAGACAAACGGCCTTCCCAACATTTGGCAACGCTGAAAGCTGCGTTTCACAGGGTTCGCCATACCCAAAATCTAGACCCTTTCCTCATCTATCCTACAGCTGGTCGCGCCCGGAAGCCCCGTCTTGGACTGCTGTTATCCCCCACTGACCTGACCTTCTAGATGTGCTGCATCCGCCGCCGCCGCCGCCACCACCACCACTACTGCGGTATATTCGGGTTTCGATAAAAGAAGATCCCGGATGAGAAAAACGGTGGGCGAAAACATGGGCGAAAACAAGGGCGGCACGCAGCACTGCACTGGGACTCGCCCTCGGCAGGCGGAGAATCCGCTACTGTCATGTTCCATCTTGACAACTCCCAGCATTCTGGGCCTCCCACCATGAAGTCACCCTCTGCTCTGGGCCAGCGCCGGAGACCTTCTCCACACTTAACACGGGGCATTCCCCCCCGGTCCCATTTCCGTGGCGCCCTCGCTATCAGGCCCCATGTCGCCTTGTGCGACAAGACTTTCTTCGACAAGAACGTCTACTCGCAGCTTGACAGGCGAGACAAGCAGACAAAAGTACTCATGCTGCCGCAGACGACCGAAGGCGGCGTCAATGAATGCGACAGGACCAGAACAATCATTGCCACCAGGCCCGACCAGAGGCCGGCACCAAAGCATGGACACACACCACAACCAGGGCACTGACCCAGAGAACCGCCCGTCTGGAAAGGGAAATCCTAGGAAGGTGTGCTGTTGTTTAACCTCGACGGGCACTGTGTTGCCCACCAGCTGGATCGCAGGGGTGCTATTCAGGTTAGGTTCCCTGTGAGCACTAGCCTAGCCAAGCGCACACCCTCCCTCCCAGAACCAAAAGAACCCAAGCGAGGAGACGCATCAGAAGCCATGCCCAGGGCTGCCCGAACGACGCGCCAAACCACACCATTCCCTTCCCGTCCCCAGAGTCCGAGCTACTGCGTGCTTGGCGCGGGCCTGCCTCCTGGAAAGGGCCCGCTAGGGCCTCTGATCCTCCCCAAAGCTCCCGCAGGCTTGGGTGCCCGTGTTCCCGCCTCGGAGAACAGACAGGCGAGTAAAGGAGAACATTGGCGGTGCCAGACCCAGATTCTCACATGCCACGCCTCGCAACTCACACGCCCTCCCGTCTCCCCACAAGCCCTGGAGGCTTGACCCCATAGAGCCATGGATCCCTCGCAGAAACTCGTACGGCTAGTCACCAGGCATTGGGTGCTTTTTGGCCCATGCCGTCTTGGGCAACTAACCATTCGCTGTCCGTCTTGTCCGTCTTCTGTAGCGCTGTAGCTCCGGGCCGCTTGTACCCACTAATACCACCACGCTGGCTCGCTAGTGACGGCCAGAGTAAGTATAGTTCGCCCGCCCTCGCCCATCCTCCCTCCGCGAACTCTCTCCTCTCCCTCTCCTCTCCTCCTCTCAAAACCTCGAACCAACCACTCCCGAATTGCTGACATCCCATTCTCGCAATTCGCCTGCGTCATGGGAGGTCCGTAAACTCTGGATCAATCCTGCCCCAATCCTCGATACACGACTTGTTCCTGGCCCCGACATTGCTCGATTTGGATCATCACAATCGTCGTTCGATAGTCGCCTCCGCTGAGCACCCCTACTCTCGGTCCGACCGAGAATACTCCCAGTATTCGGACTACACGAAACATCGCAAACCCGCCAATCCACCAACCCGCTGACACTTTCGCCTCCGACATCCAGGCCACTGTCCAGAAAGGGAATTAAGACATAACATATTTAGTTTCGGATCTTAGTTCCCGTTCTTGCAACCTATCATTTAACTCAACAACTCGCCAACTACCATCGGCACTTGACCAGTCCCCTACCAACTTCACGAAACTAGTCGATATCATGAGCTCCCCCTCGCAGGCTGGGGCTTCGGCTCCCAAGGAAGAGAAGGAGAAGAAGTCACTCAGCAGCCTCCTTCGCCGTGCCAAGACCGCTCTCAAGAGGGAGGGTTCCTCTTCTTCTTCGAAGCGTCTGTCTGCCATGACTTCCAGCAAGCCCGCCCCTGCTGGCAAATCGGAGCCTATCAAGACAAGGTATGCTTTTCTCTTTTGCATGAACCACGATTATGTTGGCCGGAAATGTTTGGAATCGGTTTCCCGTAGCGTTCATTGGGCCTCCACCATTCAATATCAATGCCTTGCAGTCATGTAACGTCAGTCGCTAACCGCATATCAGCGAACCCACCGTCCCTGAGGACAAGGCCGCTGAAGCCAAGGCCCGATATGAGGGCATGGAAGGCGTCTCCAAGCTGACCAGGAGCCAGCTGATCGAGGAGCGTGCCAAGAAGCTGGGTGAACGTTATGGACTTGATATCAAGCTTTCGGAGCTTCAGACTGGATCTCCCGACGACACCGTTCTTCGCATGGACAAGCCTATCCGGATGCGGGTTCGACGAACTTGCCACAAGTGCAGTGCTACCTTCTCCTCCGCCAAGGAGTGCCCCAACTGTCAGCACGCCCGTTGCACCAAGTGCACTCGTTACCCTCCCAAGCGAACCGAGGCCGAGATCATTGCCAGCCGCGAGCGCCGAGCCGCCATCATCAAGGCCAACAAGGAGAACGCCCCCATCATCCCCGACTACTCGTACGCGTTTGATGAGAAGAAGATTGTTCTCACCCGGCCCAGCAAGACCGGTGGTCAAGACCTGGTCCATAAGAAGCCTCGCCAACGGGTGCGCAGAACTTGCCATGAGTGTTCGACGTTGTTTGTTTCCGGCAACAAGACCTGTGCGAAGTGTGGTCACGTCCGTTGCACTGACTGCCCGCGAGACCCGTACGTCGCACTATCAAAGAGACTCCCATCTACCCTGATTGCTAACAACTTGTACAGACCCAAGAAGGACAAATATCCATTTGGTTATCCTGGAGACGAGTTTGGGCCAAACAGCGTGCCACACTACGAGTGCAAAGATTGCAAGACGATATTCCCAACCGGTGCCGAAAACGGAATCAAGTGCAAGAAGTGTGGCTTAGAGAAGACGGACGAATCGCCTCGCGTCCTACCTCGCAAGGTTGAACCGGAACCTGACCCGGAGCTATTGAAGAAGTTACAGGAGCGGCTCGAGAACCTGAAAGTTGCATAGCGAGCAGCATGCACCGGTGGTGACTTTGGAGCCCCTTAAAGGGGGTCAGGGGACGAGTAGAGGAGGTTATTTTCCTTGGTGTTTCTACGACGACATTCGAACGGTGAGAGCGAGGAACGATTGCCGGAAGATTTGTCAACCATCTCGATGAGACGAAGATTGTCCGCCCTCATCAGTCCCTTTCTACTTCTGTTCGGCCATGCCTTGCACGGTTCATCCACCCTTGTCACATGCATACGGTGCCCCGACACGAAGCGTCGACGATTTTGCTTCACAATACGAATCCTGTTGGTTCCCACGAGATAGAGAAGGCGGAGCTTTTACTTTTACGCGTACGACATCACGATCTGGATCATTTCAAGCGCCATCTCCATGATTTTGCATTCATCAGTCATTTATCCACGCATTTACGAACAGGGAGTTGTATCGGCGGAGCGGAGCGGAGTGGAGTGGCACGGCACAGCACGGGGAGGGGTTCAGGTGAAAAAGAGGAGTTGTGGAGAGAAGACGACGGCCTGGGGGAAGAGCCGGTTGAGTTTTGTGTCTTGAACAGCCACGCATAGACGTCGGGAACCTGGGAGGTCACAGGGGACGGGATGAATACCACGCAGGCGGGCCATATGGTTTAATGTGTCTGGCGACAGCGAGAAAGCGGTGTACTGTTCATTCTCTCATGAAAACAAATTCTTCTGAGGAGCGTTTCCTCGCCTCGCGTCAATGAGACAACGTCAATTCTCCGAGCTGCCTTCCATCTTGACTTATGACCCAGGACAACGGTAGCATTAACGACAACACACTAGTCCAGAGCCAGCTGCTGAGAGGGGAGCATGAACAGATCGGGTGTTGCACGGAGCGGAGAGGCATGGGTGCGACGAGGGTGAGGTCATCGGGGGGTTCGAA
This sequence comes from Fusarium nematophilum, assembly GCA_033030565.1. Taxonomy (NCBI): domain Eukaryota; kingdom Fungi; phylum Ascomycota; class Sordariomycetes; order Hypocreales; family Nectriaceae; genus Fusarium; species Fusarium nematophilum. The sequence goes on from JAVIXY010000119.1 coordinate 18,281, forward strand.
CTCTCTGGGTGATGCTCAAGGATTAGGATCGAGGTAGTTATCCTCACACCACGCAACACACCATACGCACACCATTCTCTACAGCATACACGGGACAGCCCCGCCTACGTTTCCTCTTTTAACCTCTGTGCCTCAGCCTCGGAGGAGTTGGTACCCAAGCTGGCGGTGCCGCCTGAGTCGGTCAGGGACGTGGCTCGTGTTATCTCCGGTCATGCAGGTTTCCGTCAGTGACTTGGTTATAGCCATAACTAGCGTGTACATAGTATAGGCGGTCCCCCCGTCTGCCAGGCGGTAGGCTCCATCCCCAGCACGCATCCCATCCACTTCCATGTTACCGAATCTGTCAGATTGGTTCCGAGGACACTTGCTTTTTACGAACCCGAACTGCGCTGTTTTAGCCGACACGGCAAAGCTGGAAAGAGGCGGGTAATCTTTGCCAGAAAGTGTCGGAGATTGTATGACGGTCTCGTGGTCTCTTTTTTTTTCGCTGGGTACGTGGGCGGTGTGGGTTCGAGGTTGCTCAGCTGGAGGTGGTATCGTGAGAACAAGCTGGGGGTTTCGGAAGAAACAGGGGGTGAGAGATGAGAGGGGAGGTGTGTGCTTGTCTGCCTCTGCATCGCGAGCTTGAGTACGGAGTACTTTATACATAGCATTCTAATCCATTGAAGTCTCGGGGGCGTCAACAGAATCCAGAACCGTCATATAGTCACAATTACGACCAGTAAGACAACCCAACTTTTCTGCGGATCTGGTCCAATTTCTTCTCTATTGCGTCCTCAATGACATCAAGCTTCAAGAAATAGACAATATACGTCCCAAGAATTTAAGCTGTCAAGTTGTATTCTGCGCCTTCCCTTGCACCCGACCGTGTCTGCGCACGCGACAGGGCGTCGCCCTGTAGTGGTAGTCAACCCTGAGCGGAATCATTCGATGGGTTGCTCGTCGACGTCTCCTCTCGAATATACGACTCCATGTTAAGCCTAGCCGTATGCGTCACCGATGCTCCCAGGGTATCGAGGCGGTTGACCCTCCGCCCAAGATACCTCCCCGTGCCATCCATGCGGTTATTCAGATGCGCGTATTGATCATCAACCTGGCCCTGGGCAACCGCTTGCTGGAAGCCGTTGGGGTTGAGGATCGGCATGAGACGATGCGTCGGGTAGAATCGACCTCTAATCGATTGCTCCTTGAACACAACATTCTCCTTGACTAGGATCCAGCGCCAGCGTCGAGTTCCGATAGAATTGCGCCACTGGATCTCCTTCCGTAGGGCGATGGGTAAGTGCTCTTCGCGGACGACGTTGGGCTTGTCTTCGGTCACGAGCTGGTAGATGTGCCCGCGGAAGAAGACGGCGCCCGGAAAGTCCTTGGTTGTGAAGATAAATCGCAGGCCCAGAACTCCCGTCTCAGCTGGCACGTTGAGCTCAGCTGGAAGTGATCGTAGCCGCATCGCGTCACCGATCTCGACCCGCTCTGCTCCAAAGAAGCAGCCATAGTAAGTGATGGTTTTGCCGTTTGCATCCTCCGAGAGCGGGGACCACAGCGAGTAGGTGTAGTCTATCTTGACGGCTGCCATCTTGGATGCGTCGAGGGCAATCAGCTCCCGTCTGCCGGCGTCGGCCGCGCCTTGAAGCATGGCCTCCCATGGAACTCCGTCGAATTGCTTGTCCTTCAGCTCAGCCAGGGCAACCGGCGGGACTGTGAAGGCGTAGAATGGTCGCATGTCGCCATCAGTCTTGGTCACATTGTTTTGCTGGACTCTGCCGTGTCCTATGGGCATCAGCTCGTAGTGTCCGTTTCCAGACGCGGCAATGATGCCAAGACGCCATGTGCTACCGTTCTGGTACCATACCAGCTCTCCTGTGCGGAACAGAAGCGGCGACTTGAGTGCCCACTGAATGGGCTGCGGCTGCGCTTGGGCAGCTGGCTGTGCTTGCGGTTGGACTTGCAGCTGTGGTTGAGGCTGTATCTGTTGCTGCGACTGGGGTTGAAGTTGGGGGGGTTGAGACTGTGGCTGCGGTTGGGCCTGAGGCTGGGGCAAGATTTGGGGTTGGCTGTGAACCTGTAGCTGCGGAGTTGCAGCAGCAGGAGCTGGTGAGTTCTGGGCTGTTGCTGCCGGCGTGGACTGTGTCGAGGACGGGCGTGGCGCGACATTGTTTGGCTTCAGAGGTGGCTGTCCAGGTATCGGGGGTAGAGGTACTGGTGTCACCTTGGGTGGCAACTTCTCACCCTTTGGCGGCTCCTGGGTGATGATCAACTCGTCGGCAGCTGGCCCGCCCTTTGCTGGGTTCGACGCGTTGCAGTGCGCGCAGCAGCAATCTCGATAGTCCATGGAGGTTGAGAGCAGCCATATCAGGTGGACGGCAAATTCTTGCGGGCTTTTGAATAGCTTCGCTTTGATCGGGTATCCCGACACCCAGAGGTGCTTCGACTTCTCGTACAGCCAGTATCCGCGCGGGAACTGGACTAGCCATGGGTTTCCTTCTGTAGCTGGGATTAGATTTGATAGCGACGCGCCGCAAATATACTCACCATCGGGATTGGGGCAGAGCTCTTGCTTTAATAAGATGCCCAGCTTGACTCTCCACTCGGTGAATCTTGGGTCGTCTTCGGCTAACCGAATCATCTGGGGCTTGGTCCTGGGCGTCTTTTCCGTTGATGTCGCGTCTCTCGGCTTCTTTGAGGTGGTGGCCACAAGGGGCGCCGTTACGGGCCAGTAACCTGGTCCAGTATCTGCGCCATCGCTTCTGGCCACCCGGATGATGTCGAATTCCTTCATGTCCGTCATGGCGGGCGATTTGATTCCGATGCTCTGGCTGGATGGGTTGGTTTTGGGGATTTGATCGTGCAATCCTCTGCTCAGGGTGGTTAAATAGGTAATCCAGCCCCAGGCAGTGATGTGAGTACAAGTCTTGTGGCAAGGGGCGAGCAGCTGCAGACCCCAACTCGATCCTCCCCTATTCCGCACGCATTGGTTTGTTTGGTAAACAGGATCCCTCTTTGATCTCGTGTTTGGTGCGGTGGCCCCGGTCTGTCACGAAAGATGCTGTTTGTCCGACGAGGCCTTTGGGTAGACGGTTCACCGCGTCACGGACGCTGAACCGATGAAGAGCACTTGATCGGCCTGTGAACTTGTTTGTGTCAAAGGCAGCGCTAATCTCCCTCAGTGTGACGTTCCGGGTCAGGCAGCTGTGAACGGTTTGACCTCGGCCGTCGCCTAAACTATTCGATCTGCTTCTTGAGTGGTGAAAGGAATATCAATATGGCTGTTCAAAGCTCTTGGGAGCGCCAATCACGGTTGGACATGCTGGGGCTGACTCAGCATTGGCTCTGAAAATTGGCTACCCTACACCTCGCATCATCATCATCATCATGGCGGTTGACCTGGCCCCTGTGAGTAGATAGGTCCCTACTAGGTAGGAATTATAGTACCGTTCTCGCGTAGTTCTAGGCCGTTCTTTTAGCTTGCATTTTACTGGCACTGAGAATGGATGGCTGCTGGTAGTCTCTCTCTCCTTCAGGGACCCCACCAGTGATTCTGGGAATCTTCCTAGCACATACTACGAAGAGAGGATCGAACAATATTCAGGAATTGAACTAGACTGAAAGACCACGTACTATTCTATCTTGATCACATTTGAGCGACATTGTTACAGTAGGTAGGTAGGTAGTAGGTAGGTACCTAGATGTTGATTAGCCACAAAGAAGAGCACCAGCCACGCGTGGCTGTGCACCTCAATTAATAGAACCGTGACGCGTGAAAGGCGCGCTCAACAAGCGCACGGATCACTGGCACAGCGTTCTTTGTCCCACCCAATTCTGAATCCTGTATCTCGACACTCACCTGGACACCAAAAGGCGCAGATATGGAAGATAGGACGCCGGAGATGAGCGAATCCAACTTCAACGACGGGAATCGGGCATTCCTCCAGGCGATTCTGGCCCGAGGAACAATCACCTTCGAAGAGTCCCAGCCCATCCTGGCCGCAATATTCAACGCCGCCGGTCGAGATGGCGAAGACGACGAAATTCGCCCGAGCCAGATAACTGAGGAGCACTTCCACGAGTACATTGAAAAGGCCTCCGAAGCGGCATCGCTCTTCGACTACGACATCCGGTCTACCATCCACCAAGAAACCAAGCGGCGCATCTATGCCTTGGTGAACACGACGTCCGACCCGCAAACTCAGCTTGCCACGACTTATAGCCCTGACGAACTGGCCTTTATCAAGCGAGTCCTCGACGCCATGTTTGAAAAGTTCAACACACCCCGTATGGAGGTGCTTGCCATTACCGAGATGCAAGCCATTAAGTTGGCACGGCCGAACCGAACAGAGAGCCAAGATGACGTTGAGACGCAAACCCAAACATCGGTCGACAAGGGCTTGAAGCACAGCGAAGTGGAGACTGTACTAGCAAGTCTCGTTGAAGTAGGATGGTTCGAGAAGAGCAACGAAGGATTCTATACGCTATCACCTCGAGCGCTACTTGAACTGCGGTCGTGGCTCGTCGAGACCTACAATGACCCAGATCTCGGCCCGCGTGATTGGCAGCGTATCAAGTTTTGCGAAGCATGCAAGGACATTGTGACAATTGGCATCAGGTGTGCCGAGCCGGAGTGCAATTTCCGGCTGCACGATGTCTGCGAAGAAGCATTCTGGCGTACCAGGCGGGAGAAGCGATGCCCCAAATGCTCAAGGGACTGGACGGGCCAGAAGTTCACAGGCGAAAGGGCTGTAACATCAACCGACGCTTTTCAACGAGGACGGAGGAGAGGCGGCGGCTGGCGACGGAGCACGCTTGCCGACGACATTATCCGCGACCAAGGAGGTGCGGACGAACCCGAGGAGGAAGAGGAGAACATTTATGACACAGATTGAGTGGAAGTGTGTCGTGGGCGAAGGCATTTTTCTCAGTTCAAGATACCCAGGGATTATTGACATATACATGATACATAATGGCCTATGCCGTGCACACAACCTTTAGCCCAAGGTCCCATCCTACAGTACTAGCCATCTTCGGTCCCCCCACCTGGTATCGAAGTCCCCAATTTTGCATTTCCAAAGGCGTCGGCAGTTGAGCGTCGATCATCGAGTAGCGTCAGAGCTTGCGTGGGGGGTTTTCATGGAGGGGAAGAGGAGCTTGGCGCCACGGTTCATGACATCACATGTGATGTGGCTGTGCATGCTCTCGACTGGTGTAGAACGTCAGTGAGACGAAACAAAGGCGAATCATTCCAAGCGCGCGCATACACGGAATCCCCCATCGCCCTTTGACTGCCTTGGGAACTGGGCGGCCTCTTTTGACTCTGTTTTTTTATTAAACAGCTTCTCGCAACTCCTGCAAACCTAGAACCCCCATCGAACATTTCTGCAACAACCCCCGCCGACACAAAAGAGAAAGATGTTGGAGTATTTTACATACAAGAAGGTCAAGAAGCACCAGGCCGAAAAAGCGGCCGCAGAAGAGGCTGCGCAAAAGGCCCAAGTGGGGTCTACAGCAGATCAAACTCACACACCTGAGATCAAGACCGTCGCAGATGAGGGACCTGGTCAGCATGCCGGGCGGCGTAGCACTGGGCGTTGGAGCTCTGATACACCCCCACTGAGCCCGGTCCTCGACAGAGACGACGAGTCCTGGCTTCGAAGGATCCTTGAAGACGACAGCCCGCCTCCGCCGCTGCCACCACGGATCAATACCCCGCAGATCGAGCTGTCGTTCACCTCTGACAGCGAGTTGGAGGCGAGCAAGGATAAGAAGAAAGAGAAGGTCAAGGATAAGAAGAAGGAAGAGAAGGACAAGAAGAAGGAAGAGAAGGATAAGAAGAAGGAAGAGAAGGATAAGAAGAAGGAAGAGAAGGAAAAGAAGAAGGAAAAGAAAGACAAGAAGGAGAAAGAAAAGGACGAAAAACATCCAAATCGCATCACAGCCCTGTTCACAAGGCACAAGAAACAGGGGGATGGACTCAAACCGGACGATGCCGCCTCCCAGGAAGCTGAACGGGAGAAGGATGACCTCGGCAATGTCCTTGACCGCCTGAACCTCCAGGCCAAGAACAATAAGATCGTCTCCCTCTCCAACGACTCGTCGGACCTCCTGCAACGCTTCACACAGGTCTTCAAGGACCTCGCCAACGGTGTGCCAACAGCATATAGCGACCTCGCCAGCCTCATCGAGGATCGCGATGGTACCATCAACCGTGGCTTCGAGAAACTGCCAGCGTCCCTCCAGAAGCTCGTCACTCAGCTCCCAGACAAGCTGACGTCGTCACTGGCGCCAGAGCTGCTGGCTGCGGCCGCAGAGAGCCAAGGCCTCAAGGCCGACACGGACAAGGGCGTCAAGGAGGCTGCCATCAATCTCCTCAAGCCGCAGAACTTGACTGAACTGGTGACGAAGCCGGGAGCCATCGTCAGCATGCTCAAGGCCATCGTCAACGCTTTGAAAGTGCGGTGGCCCGCTTTCATGGGCACAAACGTCATCTGGAGCGTTGCCCTATTCTGTAAGAACCCCCCTCACTGCAAGATCCTCGGAGGTATCGTCCAATTACTAACCGTTTTACAGTGCTCATGTTCGTTCTATGGTACTGCCATAAACGCGGTCGCGAGGTGCGACTGGAGAGAGAGAAGTCGGCTGCCGAAGCTCCGGTTGATGGCAGTGACCGCATCGAGGAGCTCCCGGATGATCCTCAGCTTCCAGCTCCCCAGGCGACAACTTCCGGCCGCAATCTAGACGAGGCATTGGGCAGAGAGCCTGTGTCGCCTTTGTCGGAACCTTCGCCGGTACTTGTTGAACGGACAGCAACTTCAGATGCGGCTCGTCGCTGATGATTCGATCTGGGCTACTTTATTTTTTTTCTTCTGTCTTCAGCTTCTAAGCGGCCAGCTTTCGTGTTGTAATGAGCAATATCATGTAATGACAGAGATGACAGCGGGGAACTGGATAGGATGGCATCGACACCAGGTTTCATTTAGTGATCAGCAAGTTGCGAATAAACGAAACTTGAATTTTGCGTTGCCGCAGTGGGTATCTTTTAGTTAGCTGTAAAGGCATTTAATGCCATTTCCTAGATCCATTTGTGTACCATCTTCTCAACTATGGTGAAAAGTGCCGTCTTTCCCATCTCAATCATCCTGAACCAACTCCTTGATTTCTTCTCGACCGGGCGCCATGGCGACAGCCTCGCTCTTCTCGCTCACGCCCTGACGGTCCGTTGCACCGCCGCCATCCTGCATCCAAAAGTCAACCTCGTCGATAATGTCATACACAACATCCTCGGCGATCTGGTCATGGTAACGCTCACACACAGCGTGGACCTTGGCCAGCCGCGGGTTAGAGGCCCGAGCTGCGTCGACCTCGGCGTCTGTGGCACCATAGCCTGGAGGCGGATACCAGAAGTCTGGACCAAAGTTGACCTCGGCGGCACCGCCGCGGAACACGCTCACGGCGGGGTAATATCCAAGCATGCCATCGTCGAGACCTTCGCGAGCGCCAACCTGGGGCTGGGGGCGAGATGCCGGTGGGAGGAAACCGAGGAGGTCCTCAAAGGCGGTGCCCATGAGGACGCCGTTCTTGAATACCCGAATGGAGGAGTTTGGCAGGGTCCGTAGGCTGGGAGTCGGGTGATTTGGCCCGGGCGCTTCTGAATTGCCTGGTCCTGTGGGAGCTGGGTTCATGAGATCCTCCAGTTCCTTGGTTGTGTGATATTCGATCTTCTCAAAGTAGGTGTGCGCCTTGAAGCGGATGGGCACGCGGTCGCGAACTACATTGTGCGCTTCGGCCGTGGGCGGAGACTCCTCGTCAGCTTGATCGACTAGTGAGTTGTACTGCCCAGACATGATTTTGCGGTGCAGGTGCTCTGATGGGAGTTGGATCTCCAGCCCAATAACGTCGCCTTCTCGAATGCCTCCACCTTCAGGGAAGAACTCCTTGGGCCGAGACATATGAACCTTTTCCCCCGCAACGTCTCGGATGCCGTAGCTGTATGCGTCGAACCCAACGGGGGCGTCCAGTGATGCCTCGCGTCTCGCCCAGCCCATGCGAACATGGCGGCCTCCGTCTGGCTTGGAGTCGCCATCTTTGAGCGAACGTATCCCTTGTGTGATCTTGCATTCCCAGTACCATCGGCCCTCTCTGACCGCCACGTTCGCTCGTGCCATGCGAAACCCTTTATCGGTCGTGAGTTGTCGCGCCGATTTGTCGAAGAAGACATGTCCCGCCGAGTCTTCGAAGCTCATGCGAGGCCCAAAGGGCTCTGCTTCTGTTCCTCGATAGTAGATCATGGAGGGGAAGAGCGGGTCGGCGATGCAATGTGTGTATCGGAAGTTCTTCTTGTTCGAAACACTGTTTGAGTTAGCGTCTGGAGCTGTGAGCTGAGTGCAACCCCAAACCTACTGATCAGACGTCTCAAAGAACTCGACCGCTTCGCCGTTGGGAGTTGTGACCTCGTGGTGCGACGTCAGAACCGGTCCCCGGGGCAGGTCAAAGTCAGACGGTTTTGGCGGCGCGAGCTTATAACGCAACGGGCTTGACTCGCTCTGCTTTCGCTCCTTGGGCTTGGGCTTGGGGTCCGGGGTTGCGCGGGCGCTGTCGCCGCCCAGAGCGCTCCCCTTGGATTCGCGCTTCTTCAGGGTGTCCTTTTTGGTGCGGGCAGACTTCGAACGGGCAGCCTGCGCAGCATCTTCGGGGGCTAGAGAGTCGGAGGGCTTGACCTCAGGGTTCAATGGCGAGGGAACGACAGGGCTGTGACGGCCTTCTTCTAGGGCGCGCTTTTGCGGGATGGAGGAGAGGGGGAGGGTGGGCGTAGGCTCCCGTTTAGGGCTGCTTCCAAGCTCGGATCCCATGATGCAGGATTGAAGAGTGAGTCGGTCGCGATGCTCTCAAGGAGCGTTTGAAGGCGTCAATTTGGAGTTTGGTTGTTCGTGGAAGCGCGAGGTTGACGCTCAAAACGGTGACGATTGCGATTCGCGAAAAGGCCCGCCCACTTCGGCCGAGGCTACCGGCAGCATCCGCGTCAGAAGCGCGCGTCTTGATTTGTGGCTTCGAGAAAACTGAATTGTGGCGTGTGAGATAAAGCCGTCTGGTTACGTACCTTGGGGAGATAAAAAAGAGGGTCCGATCTCGGCCTAGCGTCGACTGGATCTGGGACCGTCAGGGCGATGATCCCCTGCGCAAAAGCCGGCCAGTGGTGTCAAGTGGCCCAGAACAATTTTCTCCGTATAGCTGAGCCAATCAGAGCCGTGACAATGTAATCCGACGCATCTCAGCGGCGGCAGACGGGGTTGACAGAGCCGCGGTGAAGAGAATGGCCCACTAAAGATGCTGGATCTAAGGGCCTGCGAGGCCCCTGTGACGGCACTCTGCGAAGGGTCCTCGGGGCTGTTGGAAGGCCCAGTAGAAGCCCCCAGTGAAGATCTGGAAGGCTCAAGACGCCGCTGGACGGTGACCCCCAACTTGAGCGCGGGTGACGGCTCGAGTGACAGATGTTCTGCGTACATAGCACGGGGGGAACAAGCAAGCAACTCAACCGCCAAGGGGTTTGACAGCTCGCGGGCTCCAGGCTGTCGGAAACGGCACCTGGCTGAAGCCTAGCGACGCTAGAAATGGTGCTATGACTGGCTCTAGAGCAGTCGGCGGTTTTTAACCCCAACCCACCGCCGACTCTGGCCGCGGTGGTTCATGGTTCATGGGCCATGATCTATGGTACGTTGCCAGGCTGGGTCCCCCCTCTCCCCGTCGAATCGCATCATGATGGGAAAATGCTCGCTTCTGTATCGTCTTTTGCACGTCACTCCCAGTCTGCGACTCGTTTCCCCTCTCCTTCTTCTGCCCCTCTGCCTTCTGCTGGCCAGGGAGAAGACAAAGCCCTGCCCTGTCTGTGCCCTCGCTCCTGGTCCCTATGGCCATTAGGTCATGCACATGCACCTACCGAACGTCCACTCGTCCACTCTCATATCCACCATAACTAATCTACCTTGCGCAGTATAGCCCCAGCCCCATCCTACCTTGCAATCGCCCTACGTATCCTGCTCATCCTCATCTAATCTTGTCCTCCATCTCCCCGACTCAATCCATGCTGGTTCCGTTGCCGGTGCTTCTGCTGCTGCTCGTCGCCTGCGCTGCCGCCGACCTGCGCCTTGCGCCGTGCGTCCCGCGTCTGCTGTCGTGATTTCTTCTGCCTCCCCCAATCCTTTTCACCTCTCCCGCACCCTTACACCCATCCATCTTGTCTTCCCTTGGCTCTCGCCGCGCGCCTCTCACCTCTCCCGAGTCGCCGTCCCCTCTGACCTCACCTTTCCCCAGAGGGCATTGTCCCTCCACCGCTCTCTGCTGCTGGCTGTGCGGTGATCAATCTACGGCACACCCACCACCACCACCCCTGGTCTCCCTCATCTTCGTCAGCCGTCCCAGCCTGGTGGTGCTGCTCACTCTTTGCTTGCTCATTAATGACGGCCCCCCCTGCCCACTGCCAAGCACGCCTTTGATCTTCTTGACGACCTGCGTTTCGCGGCGCTCGGCCGTCTCACCAACTTCTGACTACTACACAGTACCAGCCAGCTCGTCCCCTCGCCCGCCCTTTACGAGGCCGTCTTTTTGTTCTTTGTTCTTTGTTCTCTCCCTCTCCCTCCTCCTCTCCCTTTTCGTCCTTGTCCAAAAGTCGACCACCCCCTGCTCGACCTCTGCCCCCCCAAGCGTGGACTCTCGCTCTGGCCTGACGTCGGCCCCGACTCTCCGGTTGCTGTCGCGTCGCTATCTGGCATCTCTGTCGCCTGACCAATACCCTCCCTCCCGTTCGTTCCAGTCTTGACTGATCCGTCGACTGGGGGCTTTCCTGGGTCATCTGCCTTCGAATCGACGTACCCCGTACCCTGGCGGCTTTGTCGACTGGTCTGCCCACCAGCGACTTCGGGAACACCGCGAATACGCAGTACATCCTTCTCGGCCTTGCATCACGCACCTTGCCAGGTACCTACCTAATTCCCGGCTTACACCTGGCGGCGAGGTAAGGTAGTCATACCTTATTTAGTTCTCTCCTTGTCCAGGAAACTTGTAGTTGCGGAACCCGGCTCCGGCACCTCTCCGGATTCGCCTCCCCTCGTCGGCCGGCTTGCAGCCCACTTGACAACCCGCCTGCAACCGTCCACGACTCGGAAGGAGAACTTCTCTTCCACCATCATTCTATTCGCCTCTTTCTTTCCAAACTCGCTTCTTGTACAACGTAACCCCTCGCGCCAACTCGACATCGACGCCGATGCATGTTGCGGTCGTTCTGTAACTAACCAATCCATCTTTACTCCCATACACCCTTCCATAACGCACCGCCTTTCGCACATTCACCCGCGGTACCTCAAAGGTTGTGTCATCTGGGGCTTCTCGAAACGGCGACTCTACTCTGGGCATGAGCGAAGATATTCAGGCGAGGGCGCTGTATAGCCACCAGCGCGAGGCAGGCTCGGCGCGAACTGCATTGCCATCAAGGCCGATGTCTTCAAAACCCGGCGACAATGCAGCTGCATCCTCTCCAGATCGGACAAGACTCCCGAGTGGCCTAGACGAGCACGGACAACGCCCAAAACCGAGCGGAAGCCCATCTGGCTCGAGAACAAGTCCATCCTCGGACATGTCCAAGGCACGGAGCCCTGGCTCAGAGCGTGGGTCCAAGGCGAGCCCACCTCCAAGCGGTAGTCATGGCCATGGCCAGGTCTGCAGGTGAGTGATGGAAGTGTTGGTTTGTCATTGATTCTTGTTTCTCATTATCGGACAGCAATTGCGGAACCACTCGAACCCCCTTATGGAGAAGATCACCACAAGGCGCCACCATTTGCAACGCCTGCGGCCTATACTTGAAGGCGAGGAATGCTGCTCGTCCGACCAGTCTCAAAAGACCCCCGAATGTCGTCCCTGCAGACTCTCCACGAACCGCTCCACCTAAGCCCGCCCAAACTTCAGCGGCAAAGAGTGCGTCAAACGCAACCTACGTGTCTGCAGACCAGACACCTGGCGGAACCTGCCCCGGGGGTGGTCGTTGTAACGGAACTGGTGGTGCGGAAGGCTGCAACGGTTGCCCAGCCTACAACAACCGTGTCTCCAAGAGCGCCAACCTTGGTGGAATGCAAAAGCGACAAGGCTGCCAGAGTCGAGGCGAGAGTGCAAAGACGGAACCCGTCCCCGTGGACGTCAATGCATTGCAGGGTCAACACAACCCCAATGCTACTGTTGTGATTGCTTGCCAGAACTGTGGCACCACAATTACTCCCCTCTGGAGACGAGATGAGAGTGGTCACACTATTTGCAATGCCTGTGGTAAGTCGGGTTTCGGAATTTCTTTGTTGTGTGGTGGCTAATGCTTTTAGGACTTTATTATAAGCTTCATGGTGTTCACCGACCGATGACCATGAAAAAATCAACGATCAAGCGAAGGAAAAGAATCATCCCTGCCTCTCAAGATGAAGAGATGGAAGATGCAATGGAGTCTGTCGAAACACAAAGCCAACAAGAATCGGGGGGTGAGAGGGGGTCGATGAATGAGGATGGATCCGTCAACTTGGGTCTTCGCCGTCGTCCGGATCACCCACTGACGATCGAACCTCAGCCAGTCGTGCGACCTAATAGAACGATGTCGCCATTACCCTCGACATCCGATCTCGCCGCTTATCACCAGTCGAACAATCCACGAAACATCCCAGGCTCGCTGAGTGACGACAATCGGCTGGCTCCCATGACATCGATGGCTTCGGCTGGTGATAGGCAGACGTCCCTATCTCCTGCTTCTTTTCTCTCGCCGACGCGAAAACGATCGTTCTCCACAACCGAAAGTGAGGCGCTCTACTCGGGAGATACTAACCAGGAGAGTATGAAGCGGGTTTCTTCGATCAATATCAAATCGATACTTAACCCTTCAACATCAGCCGGAAGCCCGTCGAATACAGGGGCAGGAAGCGACGACGGAGACTATTCCCTGCCACCGATACGATCACCTGGGAGCACGATAGCATCAGCACCCAGCCCTGGGGCTTTCTCCAACCGTGATCATACCCCAGGTGTGTCGCGCGATTTCAATATGGAGACTGAGCGGATCAAGGCGGAGCGGCGGGCAGCCCTACAGCGGGAGGCGGACAAAATGCGGGAAATGCTTGCCGCCAAGGAGCGGGAGCTACAGGAACTCGGACATGATTAATGAGTGGGATCCATGACGGACAAATCAATGACTTATGAGGTTCTCCGGTCGTCAGCAAGGAGTCACTGGAACGCGAGACTCTCGCGTAAGGGAGGCGGATTATGGGGCCTAAAGGACCGGCGCTTTTGGAATTCACTGCACACACAACATCTCAAGACGTTATTAGGCACAGGACATGGGGCGCATCGTGTTCAAGGAGTCTGATCGGTTACGGATATGTCTAGGCTGCATTTCTTTTTTTTCTCCTCCAGGGAGCGGAAAACGGCTACACAAAAACTATGGGACGGTACCGGCGGTAGCATGATATGTCCAAAATTGCCTCTTTTCATGGCATGGCGAATGCATAGATAGACATGGCTTGGCTGGGTGAATCGCGAGATAGTTTGAGGGAGCCAAAAAAGATCATGCTGTGTCGCGCAGAGCGACTGAGAGTCCAAGGCTCGAAAACGTATCATCTTTGAACCTGCTGCCCACTCTGTCTTTTGATTTATTGTCCATTATGGCCGCGTAATTTCGTCGCCTCGCTTCTTGTACGAGATTATCGGGCACAGAAATCGAGTTCCCGGGCTTGGGACGTCAAGACCTGGGTTATCACGGCTGAGGACGAGACAAAGTGAGCAAGCCGGTACACGAGCTTACTTCCCGCCCTTCGGCATTTCACCCTCTCCGACCAGAATGCTCACGAGATGTGCAAGACGGTTTAAGCACCACATCATCTGTTTTCTCAGGTGCGTAAATCCTAAGAGACCAACTGCTGTACTCACGATCAGATAACTCGACGTCCCGTGCCAGGGTCGGGAATAGGGCTGACCCTGGGAGTGTAACGCTACCTCTTGGTTCCGCGAGGTACCACGAACGCATAACTTTTGCCACCTGGCGAGAGCGGGCAGGAAAATTTTATGGCACCACAAAGGCATGAAGTCACAACGTGGGACGGGCACGCAATTGCTTGGTCTCGGAAGTCGGGGATAAGGGATTAAGGTCGTGTTCGTGACAAGGGGGTCCAGACTTCCCTCTGTAAGGCATCTTTTCTGGTGCCACGTGCGACCGGACTTTTGAAGGTCTGAGATACCTGACGGGAAATTAGGCGATAATAAGAGTCACAGATGATTAGCCATCGCTTCTTTTTGTTGAAGGGGGGGGGGGGGATTATGTTTGGATGGAGCGTCCTCAGTCGATTCCCGCTCTCACGAGATGTCAAGAGGCAGGCCGGCAAAGGGAGGCTGGAGATCTGAGATATGATAATCCATCACTGAGACTTGAAGGTTTGGTGAAATCCTGGACCTGAGGAGGGTTGTCTCAATGGATTAGTGGGCGGTGTCTTTTCACGACTCATACATACTTGCCCCCCACGAGACGCAGGCTCCAGGCGGATTAATGCGGGACAAATGCGACGTCATGTTGACGATAGGAGAGACGATGCCTCGTGAGTTCTGTGGCGGATCTCAGATGAAGTGCTCGGAGGGCTCGGAGATATCGTTCATTGGGGCTCGCCATGTTTTGTTTGAGCGAGCCAGTTCTTGAGGGTGTCGGGACGTGGTATCAGGCCATTGCCCTTCTAAGCGCGACTCGAGTCCAAGTTACAGGCGTGCCTTTGTAAGAAAGCGTGGTTTGGTCATTTTAAGTTCTGGACCGAGTGAAACGCTGACGTTGGCACAAGAGGTCTTTTCGTGTTTGCTGAAACTGGCAAGTAGTGAAGGCGGGAGAATCAGATCAGTCTGTAAAAATAGGGTGAAGAGGGAAGAGCTTCTCGTGCTTGATATGAGGTACAGTTTGTTGCGCCTCTATCAGATACACCAACTCAACATGACTGCACGGGTTTGGGGCTTGGTATCTTGCATTACCCTTAAGAAGTTGACATCTGATATTTGCCGATAATGCGACAAAGGCTAGATGGTGCCCATATGCAGGACAGACTTGTGATGGGGCGAGGGTGTGTAGATTGATGGAGAATTAAAGGCTCCGGGGAAAGATATCAGCATTTCCTTCGAATATCTACATAGCATTCGAGATACACCCAATAATGAGTGAGTAGATGCCTCTGGGAAGGATTTGGAACCACTAACAGAACTGCGTGCAGCGGGTGGGTTCATGTAGGATGCTGGGAATCCCCCACAACTCAGCCCTAGGCTTGGAAGAGGGGGTCGATTACTCGAGAAGATCCTTGGTTCATGTCTAATCAAGACAAAGGTGAACCTGCTGGAGAAGGAGTTATGGCGTGCCGGAGCCCGAACAGGCCGACGGGACTGTTATACTGACAAGAAGAGCCGCTGTGAGGGTGAAGATTGTGCGACAACAGGCAAACTGGGTGATTAAACAGGAGATAGGTTGAGTCGGGCCCTGGCCACGACTTTCTTTCTTTGTTGAGCCTTGACAAGTTAGATGCCTTCATGGGATAAACAAACATCCTAATCTTAGCTTGATGCTCCGATTCCTAGCATCCTGGGTTTATGCCAAAGAACTTGTTGTGGGTGGTAGGGAGTCATGGTAAACCATCCATGGCTCAGACTCCTAATTCCAGCCTACATCGCCGGTGATGCGTGATGGCCAAAATGGTCTGAAAGTACTGGTTGAAAGTGTAAGTGTATTGGCCCAGATACCACGTCAACTGGAATCCAACGGTCTGGCGAAGGAATAGACACCAAGCCAATTAAAGGCGATTAAGACAATAGTTGTGAGGTCAGTCCAGGACTCCTGGTGCCAAACCGCGTCCGCGTGACAGGTTTTCTAGTTGGTTTCTGCATCTGGCCGCCGTTTGCTGGTGGTCGCGTTGTTGAGGCGCTCCAAGATTTCGTCGCCGTCTTCAATGAAGGAGTCTTGACTAGACATCACACTCGATCTGTAGATTGATACTTTAGGTGTCAAACTGTAACCCTCCATTTTGGGAATATCACGTTTTGAACTCGGGCCTTGCTGTTATGGTTAAGCCGCACTAAGAAACAGACTACTGCACTTGCGGCAAGATCGTCTAATTGCACAATCCCCGGGCCGGTCTTTGATTGTACACACGGAGGTGTAGATTTCTGTACCGGCAGACGCTGACCGATTTCCCGGGGCCGTTCCCCAGATAATTTAAACGAGGAGTGAACCGAGCGGGAGTGGTCTAGATTTTCAGCTCCACGATGACCTTTATTAGATGCTTTTTGGATGATACAACACCTTCCCAGTTAAATGCAGCCGAGGAATGGGGTGTATCTCCGTGTCGGGGCCTCCGGAGTGGGGCACCGCCGGGGTTCCGCGGTGTGCCGCCAGTTCGCATGCCACTTTCCGCCTAAATCGGCCACCCCAGATTTCCAACCACACCAGAACCAGAATCCATATCAATCGCAGCACATAAAAGTCTTGCTTACCAATAGGTAAGACGGTCAGATGCAACACCGCTTCAGGGAAGAGAGTGGCTACGAAAGGGATCTGCGACTCGCCAAACCTGCTAATTAGCCCGCCAACGACGGCGGGCGTGGGTGGCTTGTTCTAAATTCTGACCGACCTTGTCTGGAGCCTGGCATTCTTTTTTCTCCGACAGTGTTCGCAGAAGCTTCCAGCGCATTCGCGACAGTCCAGAAATTCGAGATGGCCCAAAATGAGCTGCAGGATGGATGCCTTGAATAGGACAAGGGGCTGTCTGCATGCAGCTAACGTTCTTGGAGTGGGCTCAACGGGTCGTCGCACGGCTTGTTATTAGTCCCGGCGTGATCCCGGTCGAGTCTCCGGTTGAGGGGACCAAAGGGGGATCTCGAGATGGTTCAACTTTTTAGCTGCAAAAAATACACGACAGATATGACGGTGGGCCGGTCTCGGGGTCAAAAGGCCTTCCGCTGTCGCTAGAGCCGTTGGTGGGCTTGCAGACCGGGCTAAATTCGCTGCGTCTTTCGCCTGTGTGGCCGCGCCTTGCGAACAACGAGAAGCGGAGCCCCGGATGCGCCCCACCCAGGCTTCACACCGTGGGTTGAGCACTGTGAGGCACAGCCGATGATTGGACAGTCTTTCTGTTTCTTCACCGACAAGTCGACCAAGTACCTGCTGGCTGAAGCAGGATTCAAGGCCAGAGCCAGATCCCAGGGAGCAACACAGTGTCTCTAGCACCGTCGCTCCGCTCCAAGTGTGTGTGGGTCCCCCGTCCCAAAAGATCCTTGTCTGTCAATTGAAGGGCGCACTCAATTGACATTCTGGCACGAGACTCCAGCTGGTTGGTGTGGCTGGCCGACAATCTGCAGTACGTATTTTCGGGTCTGGGGAGGATGCTGACCGTGACTCCTCGTTCGACGACGCCTTCCAAACACAGACCGTTTTTGTTGCGGCTGTAGAATCTTTCAGGTTGAACAAAACTGAGGGACCATCCTCAACTCCTGATCTCCATTTCTCTCCTCCCATTCTCAAGTTTCAACTTTACTTGGCTTGGGGCTTCAATTCAGAGTGGGACCGGCCTGGCTTTTTGTCGATTTGACAGCTGACGGCGGTTGTCATCTACACACGCCTTTCGCTCTGCATCACCCTCGTCAATGAGTCTGACGCGCGCCTTTCACTTGACTTGACCTGACCTGACTTGGCCTCGACGCAACCCTGGAACGTGCCCAGCATGGCTGCCTTTGACGATATGGAGCAGTTTGTCAACTGGGACAAGGCCGGCGATGCAGTTGGCCAGTCGTTCCAGCAGGATGACGCCCTTGCTGGGTTGACGGCGGACTCGGACAACGGCAACATCGACCTCGTTCTGGCAAACGTCAACGAGGACGACTTTAGCTTCTGTGCCCTTCAGCATTTCTCCGACAACAACTTTCCTCTGCCAGATATTTCAACCGCAACAGCCATGGACCTGACGACCGTTGCCAACGACTTATCCAACGACCTATCCAGCGACTTTCAGTGGGACACGCCCGACTCACCATGCGCCAACTGCACCATTGCTGGCTTCTCCTGCAAGAAAATCCGGGAGGGTCAGTACAAGGGCTACTGCACCAGCTGCGTTGCTCTGCGGGTTGACTGCAGCTTCGGTGCCGCCGCGGAGCCTCTGGCGCCCACGACGACTCCCTTCGGAATCAACCCTTGGCTCTCATCCGGCGCTCATCCTACCGCCACCACCGTTCACGAGGATGTCCAGGATGGTTCTGCCCAGTCCTCGCGGAATGCCTCGGTCACAGACCTGACCAGCTTGGCCGAGACGTTCAACAAGGCCGCTCCTCCTCCTCCCAAAATTGGTGCCCGATTCTCTCGAGAGTCTGTTCGTATTTTGAAGAACTGGCTCTCGACTCATAACCGCCATCCTTACCCCAGCGACGAGGAGAAAGAGATGCTCCAGCGCCAGACCGGCCTCAACAAGACGCAGATTACCAACTGGCTCGCAAATGCCCGCCGACGCGGCAAAGTCCAGGCTCCTCGGTCGACATCACCACACTTTACCAGCACCTGGTCGGGTCCTATCGACATTCCCCAGCGTCGAGGAACGCCTGCCCTGGAAGCCATGAACCCCCTGCAGAGATGGGAGCACTCGCCTCCCGAGAATGAACCGGCGTCCGTCACTGCCATTGCCAGGGCCGTCACAGCATCTTCCTCTGGCATGTCATCGGGCCTGAATAGTCCTCATAGCGGCTTCAACTACACAGACGATGGCTCGAGCCGGTCCCTTTGCAATCAGTCGTCAGCCAGCAGTTTGGGAACCTCGCACTCGAGCAATGGATCGTTCGGGTCGGCCTATTCGCATGGATCCCGAAACTCTTGGGGCTCATTTGGCTCAGCTCCCTTTAATAGCCGCGGCCGACGGCGACGTCGCCGAAGGACTTCGGCCAAGCCTGGAAAAGAAACCAAGACGAGCCTGTCGGCGCCCCTCAAGACCTTCCAGTGTACTTTCTGTACGGAAACGTTCAGGACCAAACACGACTGGCAGCGCCATGAAAAGTCGCTGCACCTGTCCCTCGAGAGATGGGTCTGCTCCCCTCATGGGCCCCGAGCTATTAATCCCGAGACCGGGATGCTGTCTTGCGTATTCTGCGGTGAAGCCAACCCAGATGATGCCCATATCGAGAGCCACAACCACTCGGCTTGCCAAGAGCGTACCCCCGAAGAGAGGACGTTTTATCGAAAAGATCACCTCAACCAGCACTTGCGCCTGGTTCACAACATAAAGTTTCAGGACTGGTCGATGAAATCCTGGAAAGTGGCGACCCCCGAGATTCGGTCCCGGTGTGGTTTCTGTGGTATCGTGATGGATACTTGGACTATCCGTGTCGATCATCTGGCAGAGCATTTCAAGACGGGTTATTCCATGGCTGACTGGCGGGGTGACTGGGGGTTTGACAACCCTGTGCTCGAGATGGTCGAGAACTCTATGCCTCCATGTATGAGACCTCTGCAGTATCCTGTAGACAAGCTTCCAACGTCTAACTTCTGAAATAGATCTCATTCATTATGAACGCACATCCCCGTTGCCATACGTAGCAGACCAGTCTCCGCCAGAATCCCCGAGAAACGCCTACGAACTGATCAAACTGGAGATGGCATTCTTCATGAACAACTACGAGGACCAGCACGGACGTCTTCCAAACGACCAGGAGATGATGGTGGAAGGCTGTCGTATTATTTTCGCGAGCGAATTGTTGTCTCTGCAGGGCATTGCCATGCGACCCTCCTGGCTGCGTGACATTATCATGAGCTCAGACACGCTGCAGCAAAAGGCGAGGTTCGGTCCCCTTCGTGGTGCCGCCGAAAACAGGCTCGCCATTCTAAAAATTAACGGCAAGGACAACTTGTTCGAGGAGTGCCCAATGGAGGTGCAGCTCCACGAGTTCGTCAAGGCCAAGAGGCTACTGGGCCTAACCGCGATGGACGATGAGCTTCAGGACGAGGCTTGCCGCATCGTTGGCCGAGTCGAAGAAGTCTCGACGCACCCCTCCGACCCCATCGCCAACTGGCTGCTCCGTCTCGTCATGACTTCCACAGACTGGCTTGCCCCTTTCCGCCGGCGAGCACACCTGCCACGAAGCGAGGATGTCAAGGACCATATCTGCCGATCGACCGATCCACTGTCTATCGACTCGACCATCCACAGCTACTCGAGACTGGAGAGAGAACTGGGGGATTATCTCCAGCTGCAACGATCTCTGGGTTTCGAACCTTCCGACGATGACCTCCAGCGACAAGCTCGTATCATCATCTACGAGTTCGACGACGGCTGGAATCAGACCGCCGCTGATAACATGACGTGGCTCGAGGGTTTCAAAGGACGACATCCACCGGCCGGAACAACCGCCACCAACAGCTCGCCCACCTTTTCGCTTCAACCGAGCATGACATCGACGCTCTGCGAGACCTTGGCCACCAAAGCCACCACGACATCACCGGATTGTCCTGTCCTACAAGGCTGCAAGAGCCCTCTCGAAACGGGCAATACCAGCCGGCTTGGGCCATATTTCCTCAACGACGCCAACTGTTACCGACGGTTGGCCAGGGAGCTCGCGAGATGGGTGGCATCTACCATGTCGCCAAACAACCCGAACCAGCATGTCCCAACCGACGCAGAACTGCAGCACCAGGCGCGCTGGATTCTCTATGATGAGTAAGTTTTGTGTGTGACAAAACCAGAGGCATAAACTGACAGGGGTCTAGTGATGATCCATGGAACCAGACCGCTGCAGACAACGCTGAGTGGCTGCAGAGATTCAAGCGTGACGTTGGAATCCTCAAGACGAACGGTCCTGGTCTGCCCGAGAGCGATGCATGGGCTGTCGAGCAAGGCGGTTCAGGATTTGCGCCGCCCTATGCCTGCCCCAAGGCAGCGCTCGAGCCCTTCCAGCCCAACGTCCAGACGACAATGGGACAGGGTTCCAAGTCGTGCCCAGCGGCGGCGGCCAACAGCTACATCGAAAACCTGACGTCCAATGCGGCACGTCCCGCGATGGTCTTCTGCTCACGAGAGCTGGAGCGCGGCCTGATCAACTACGTTGAGGGCCATGTGACCGACACAGGACGCATGCCCTCGGACAACAAGATCCAAGAAAAGGGACGAGAGATCCTCAACACACAGACTACTGCTGCCGAGGATGCAGACTTGCTGGAGAAGTTCAAGGATATGGTGGCCAAGAAGTTCCCTCACGGCCTCCCCACCAACGAAGCCATCGTAGCTGCGCCGGCGATGCCCAGCAACATGGAGGTGAACATTTCTGACGAGGACCTGAACAGCATCTTGCAAGACATGAACTTTGAGTTTGACCCCCAGGATTTCGAAGGGGTCACAATGGAGGGGCTGCAAGACACAGGCGGTGTTAGCCTGAACATGACGGACTTTAAAGACTAGGGACCGCTCTATACGATTGAGGAGGTGGTGTATTGAAACGACCCGACGGGGTATTCAGCAGCAAGATTTGGGACATTAAAAAAGTCGACTGAATGGCAGAGAGACCCAACGAGATTGACAGCATGCAGAACACGGATACACGGTCTGTTTGAATTTTTAGAGATGGATATATCAAGGGTCGGGCAACGGGGAACTGGAACGGAATCCTGGGACGGTGCTTTTTTTTACGCGGTGTATACTACTCTCACTCCAGAAACTGGCAAAAAAACACCCCCCAATTATAAACCATCTAAACTGCATCGAGATACCAGATCGTCGGAAATGTACCAATAATAGCACGGCGTTTTTCATCGGAGATAAGCGATTGAAATGTCTTGGACCTAGGATCTTGAACAGATGCGTCGCCGGGTACCTCGGGAAACGGCTTGTTTTACCTACATCAAAACTACGTAGCTTATTTTAGGCACCGTCTGGAAAGAAAAGCGTGAGACGCCGTTCGATTTTGTCGCAAACGGAACAATGGAAGAAAACATGAGGGGTGGGCCTTCCGAAGACGGCATTCGTCCGTGACGCTGCGGTGGCTTTGGCTTTCTGGCTGAGACGCCCGAAGAGTCCCGGCGCATGATTACAGAAGCAATGATAGGAACGAAATGCGACGCAACTCAATTTCTTTGATCTATCTCCAACACACGACGCGTCAAATCCTGCAGTCAATGCGGCTGCATCCAAGGCTTCAGAGGACGCTCTTTAAAAAATTTCGACAAAAGAGAAGGGAAGAATAATCATTTCCAAGGAAGGAGAGAGGGAGGCTCGCTCAAGTGAGGCAATTGGCCATCGTGTGTGTTGTTGATACGCCATTGCTTGTGGTGTGTCGCAGGTCTCCAGGCAGACGCATCAGCACATCAGCAGCAGCAGCAACAAAAAAAAGAGACTACAACCCGCAAAGAGAATCAGCATCAGCAATGCCCACCTATCTATGCCATGGATTCCGTTGGAATCGCCGGGATATCAGAATATTTGTCATCCTGAATGACCTCGAAGACGCTGCTCCAAACTGGGTCATCGCGCCAGCGACTTCAGCCTCCATCCTCTCCCAATTCTACGCCTCATACGACTTCCTGCCCAAGCCTGCTCCGCCGACTCCGCCATCAGAGCGCGACGTCGACAGCCGCAGAGTCAAGGCCGAGGATCAGCAAGAGCATATCGACGATGACCACTCGCTCCCGCCGCCACGCGTGCCTCCATCGCAGGACGGCGTCCTCATGCACTCGTGGTCGGCGGTGAAGGTGCTGGAGGAGTTTGACCCGGACGAGACGACGGTCCCGTGCAGGCCGTACGCGTATGTGGCAGACCACGTGGTGCGGGTGGACTTGAGCGTCGATGTGGCCGGTGAGATGGCAAAGTACTACGACAAGATGGCGCGTGACGACGGGTGGATCGTGAGTCTGAGGGATGAGCTGCAGAAGGGAGAGCCGGTGAGGTGGTATGTCGTTGTCTGCGGCGACGAAGTGAGGGAGGTCCCTTGCGAGAGCGACTATGGAGACAGCGACGAGGAGGAATATGACGACGACGACGACGAGGTTCTCACGGTTCTGGAGGATATTGCCGAGGAGCCAGCAGCTGGAGCCTGGACCCCGAGGCCGCTTGACCAAGAAGAGCCCGGCGTCTACAGGCAACTTCAACCCGAGGACCTCGTTCCACAGCGGTCATCAACGTCGACATCTTCGTCATCTTGGCCGCTATCACAAGGGTCACCAAGCGTGCCACCGAGACTGCCGACACCAGATGTTGACGTGCCGCTCCTCCAGCCCGACGAGATGATCTCGCCACGATACTCGACGTCAACGACATCCTGGCTTTATGAAGACGATGGCGAACCAACAGGACAGCATGTGATGCTTAAGCCGGAAGAATTCGCAAAGGCTCAGTCGCCTGCACGGAGTCCGATACCAGAGGAGCCGCCGGATGTGGTGATGCCGCTCAGGCCAGAGGAGCTTGCCCCGCCGAGGTCACCGTCGCCGATGACGCCGAGTGCTGCTCAACAAGAACTACCTGGATCGTCATTACATAGCCCTGAGGAGAGTTTGCCTCCTCCTCGCTCCCCTTCGCCAATGTCGCCGAATCCTTCTCAGCAGGAGCAGCTGGGCTCCAAGTTCTCGTACACGCCTGAGGAGAGCATATCTCTTAGGTCGCCATCACCGATGACGACAAATCCTGCGCAACAAGATCTGTTAGGGTCTGCATTACATAGGCAAGAGGAAATTAGTCCACCGCGCTCACCTTCGCCGATGTCACCTGCGCCCCTACAACAAGAGCTGCTTGGGTCGGCACCGAATCGCCCAGTCGATATCATGCCTCCTCGAACGCCGTCACCAATGTCGCCAGCTCAACCGCAGCCGGAGCAGGCCGTAGCAGCGCGCCCACCGTCGCCACCAACACCACCAACACCAAGACAAACCCAACCCGTAGCACCGGGGATTTCCGTGCCAGATTCGAGGGATACAATATCAGCGCCGTCTCCAAGTCCCACAACGCCAACATTGCCTCAGAAGGATACGTCAGGAGCCCGTCTGCTGACTCATTCGAGAGACTCGTTGGCACGATCACCGTCGCCAATGTCACCCGGGCATACGCCGCGGGGGACGCCCAGGCTCGGGGTACCACCACCGCCAGAGCCTGCTGAGACTGTTGTTGTAGTTCCGCCGCCGACGCCACCAAAGCCGCGACCTGTACAGGAAGACAGCCTTTTGCCCGAGCCAGTAGAGCCGCTCGAGGCTCCTGGGAAGATCAAAGCACCTCCATCAGCACCAATGGTGCACCAAGGCGAGGCAGAAGACTCAGGAGCAGAACTCGAGGGCGAGGTTATCCCAGAACCCCCGCCAACCCCGGTGTCGGATTACGACTGGGACGCTGAGTCGGAACAGAGCCAATCGCTCGAAGACGAAGAGGGCGTGAGAGCGCCGCCGCCGACCAGAGTCCAGACCCGACAAGCGAGTGTCTCGACACAGCATAGCGATATTTACAAACCCGATGGGCATCGTCAACGGAGAATCAATCGAAGGCAGTCAGTGGCCGAAGGGCTCAAGAGGTTGTTTAAGAGGCAGCACTGATGAGCCATGGGAAGTGTCTTTGATGGGGACAGATTGTTACGTGATTGTTGGTGAGGCGCTGGTGCATGGAGTTTGGTTCAGCCGAGAGTTGTATATGATGTGACTTGGTATTAATCAAGATTTCTTTATTTCGGCATCTCCAAAGGCATGCGCGGGACGGGGTGGTTTGCATGAAGTTATCTCTAGACTGAGAGAGCATCCCTTGGTACATCCGACTTCAATTGACAACGTTCAACTTGAAAAGACTCATCGAATTTTTGACAGATTATTTTTATTATATTCCGTCCCAGGTTGAAGTATCAAATCTTTTGTATGTGAAACCGAAGATCCTCCTCATTTTGATGTCCGGGTTCCGCGTCACGTGTATCCAAGACACCTTGCAGTTATCGCGATAGTAGCTGGACTACCAGCGAACCTCCCCAACCTTTCGCCGATCTCTGCTCGTTCAACCTCCCACTCCGAGTGAGGATGCATGCCGTGCTATCAATTGGATGGCTTCCCTCCTAGCAATCGAGCCGTTAGCCTGACCTCCCAATTCAACAGCCGCCATCCCCTCTCTAGCGGCTAAGACCCCTTCTCCTGGCGGCCCAGATCCCCGTCCTCCAGAAACCCATCCCTCCCGACCTCCGTCTCACTTCCTCCAGATGACCCACCCCGAGCCCGGCGGCACCGCCTCGGCCGCCGATTCCTTCGCCCAGACGACGGCCGAATTCACCCTCGACGACAGCGACGACGAGGATCTCCGGTCGGCCGTCGGCGGGAGCGAGGCGTACGAGCTGCGCGACAGGGACAGGAGTAGGGATCGGGGCCACGGCGGCGACAGCAACAGTGCGATATGGGATGCTGATGCCGACGGCGATGATGCACGCCCCGGCTCCGTGGCAAGTTTCCAGCTCTACACGCCAGACGAGGATCTCGCCGTGCGGCGCAAGTTCGACCGTAGGCTCGTCCTCTTCGTGGCGCTGCTGTTCATGCTGAGCTTTCTCGACCGGTCCAGTATGTTCTGCCCCCCCCCCCCCGAACCCGAACCACGAGTCTACTGACTATGGCATGTAGATATCGGAAACGCTCGCATTGCAGGCATGGATGAGGATCTCCAGTCGGACCCGCCGCGCGACGACTGGTACGAGTGGGCTCTGACGGCCTTCTACATCTCGTACATCGCCTTTGAGTGGATGTCCCTGCTCTGGAAGCTCATCCCCGCGCACATCTTCGTCTCCATGGTCGTCCTGACCTGGGGCCTCACGGCTTCCTTGCAGGCCGTCGCCACGTCGTACCCCGTGCTCATCGCGCTGCGTGTGCTGCTCGGCATCGGCGAGGCCGGCTTCACTGGCATCCCGTTCTACCTGAGCTTCTTCTTCAAGCGGGAGGAGCTCGCCTTCCGGACCGCCATCTTTATATCTGGTACGGAACGAAACCCGTAACCTTTAGACATACATAGCTCACAAACAATCCCTAGCTGCCCCCCTGGCAACCAGCTTTGCTTCAACCCTCGCTTGGCTCATCGTCAAGTTCGCCCAGCTCGGCCCCATCGCCCCCTGGCGCCTCCTCTTCATCATCGAGGGCTTCCCCTCCGTCGTCGCCGCCGTCGCCGCCTGGAACGTCATCCCGGACTCCCCCCAGACGGCGCCCTACCTCACCAAGCGCGAGAAGAAGGTCGCGCGGCTGCGCCTCCGCAACGAAAAGCCCACCTCGGCCTCCTCGAAACCCTCCTCCGGGCTCAAGGGCCGCGACGTCCTCGCCGTCTTCCGCGACCCCGCCGCCTGGATCACCGCCACCATGTTCTTCCTCACCAACATGGCCTACTCCTCCCTGCCCGTCTTCCTCCCAAAGATCCTCACCGAGATGGGCCACGACACGCTCACATCCCAGGCCCTCAGCGCGCCGCCCTACCTCGCCGCCTTTGTCATCGTGCTCTTCACCGCGCACATGTCCGACCGCCTGCGCGCACGCACAGTCCCACTCATCTTCCACGCCATCGCCTCCGCCAGCGGTTACGCCCTCCTGGCCCTAGCCAAGCCACTGAATCTGCCCCCTTTTCTCCGCTATCTGGGCGTCTACCCGGCGGCCATCGGCTTCTTCAATGTCGTCACCCTGATCATCACCTGGAGCATCAACAACCAGGCCAGTGAGAGTCGTCAGGGCGGCGGGTTCGCCCTGCTTCAGCTCATCGGCCAGTGTGGACCGCTCGTGGGCACCCGGCTTTATCCTGACCGGGATGCTCCCTACTACGCGCCTGGCATGAGCACGTGCGCAGTTGCCATGTTGACTGTTGCCATCCTGGCCTTTGTTCTTCGATTGTACCTGAAATACAAGAACCGCAAGTTTGACGAGGCTGAGAAGAACAGAATAGGGAACGGAGACGAGGTTGAGGAAGAGGGCTTGGTTGGGCCTGGGAGGCGAAAACCTTGGGTGGCTACGTTTCGATATATGTTGTGAGACGAGTTATACGAGCCAGCCTTACATAGGTGCAACGATGTACGTCACTAATACAAGAGCTAGAGAACGACGTCTTATTCATCTGCATTCAATGTCTATCTTGGCGATACCCCTTTAATACTTGGAGTAATCAACCCAACCACTGTTTGTTTGTCTGTTTGTGCCCGACCAACCAAGTACCAATTATTCTCCAAACCGAGCCCACGAAGGTGCTCGATACTTATCAACGCCCGCTCTCCGCCAAGCCTCATGTCCATGCCGGCTTCGCTCAATGGAGAAGGCCGTGAAGCCCTTCTCGGGTTTGCCCTTGATGGCATCCCCTGGTCTCAACCTGCGACGCATCGCTTTCCACGCTGAGTACTGTTTCTTCCGGTCTTTGTGATGACGCTTTACGCTCTCACGAGCTTGGCTGAACTTTCGAGAGCCGGTTCGATACGCGCTTAACGCGAGTCTCTTAACTTCCAGGCGTGATCTCTTGACGCCTTTCGTCAGACTTCGAAGCGACATCCCAGAAGCACTGCGTTTTACGCCTCTCGGCCAGGCCTGAGGAGGAAGCACCAAAGGGCTCGGGCTCTCTGGATGGGATTGTTCACCCACGCCGTCGTGTCGATTCTTGATTTCTGCAATGCTGACGTGGCCGCTCTCATGGGTAACAAGTGTGCGATTGGAGGAACTCTGGCTCCGGTCATTGTTGTTGCCATTGCGTATCGTTGTCTCGTCTGAAGGCAAGTCCTCCGTGCTCGACACCAGCTCGTATCGGTGGTACGAGCTGATGGGCTGTCGTCGCAGTCCCGCGACGGCGGCCGCAGCGTCAGCAATGACCTCGTGGTTGCTCTCTGTTCTCACAACCGCCTCGCCTCCCGAGGAACTGGACGAGCGGAGGTTGGAGAGACGGTCGGTTCCGCGACTGTACCGCGACAGATCGCCCAGGCTTGGTCTTGGGATACCAGTTTCTGAGACAGGCGACTGCATTCGGCTTGGCCTCATGCCCTGGTCTGGATACGAAGAGGAGTTACTCCGTACGCGCTCGATCTTTGGGCCCGTCGACGATGAATCAGATCGTGCGAGCCGAAGGTTGTCGTTTACTAGTTTAAGCAAACTGACTTGATCGGTGAGAACCTCCGCCGAAAGCAAGGGGGAGGTGATGGCTCTTCGAGGCTTCTCCTCCCGCTGTCCCTCGACGATCGCGTTCTCTCCGGCGTGTTCCTGCTGCTAGCGAGGTAAGAGGTTGTCATTCTGAAGGAAAGACTCTGGTTTCGACTCGAGTTGTTTCGAGTTGGCAGGCTCTGGGGGAGAGGCAGGTTTTGAAGGAGCATCCTGCGAGGGTTTGATGTTCTCTGAGCTGGCAGGGGTCTCATTGAGGATCGAGGTCCTCTTCAAGCCGCCGGCGTTGTTCAGTTTGGCGTTGGAGTACGTCTGGCCAGCATAAGAATGGTCGCCATCCTTCAGTATGGGGATGCGAGGTTTGGAGCGGATCGGGAGGGAAAATTGATGATTCATAGCGGGGTCGATACCTATTGCTTTCGTCAAGCTCAATGTTAGAATGCTGATAGTAGTATGCGAGAAATGACCAGAGTGAGAGATCAGAATGCGTGATGCTGAAGCAAGCAGAGTGAAGTTGGGTGTGACATGAAAGGTCTTGATTTCAGATTCAACCTGCCCAAATTGAGTTGCACGGAGGTAGGCAGGTAGTAGGCAGGTAGGTAGTTTCTCTTTCACAACTTTGGTGGTACAGGGAGATACTTTCCTCGGATGAAATTCCCTTCGTGCCTGAATGCAACTCAAGAAAGTAGGTGTGCTTAGGGTTGACCGGCATGAACGAAACACTCTTCCTGCCGCGCCCTTCCTACCTTTGTGTGCCTTCCCAGCTTGGTGCCTCTACCTACCTACCTACCTGGGTACCTGATCGATCAAGACATGGATGCCTCTACCTACCTACCCAGGTACATTCTCACCTGAATACAATTGGATGCAAAAAGGAGTCATTCAGCCAGCCTTCCTCGACGGAGAGGTGCCCTGCAAAAAGCAAATTGGAGGGCATGGAGACATGCTCCCGCCAGGGCTTGAACCTGAGACCTTCGCATCACCGGATACTCGGTATGAAGTATTAGTACGACGCTCTAACCAACTGAGCTACGGAAGCCTTCCAATTTGTTAGGGGTTCGCTGCGTTATTTATTATCGTAACGGCTTTGCAAAGAGTAGGATAGAACAGGCTGCAATGTGGGTCAGGCCACTCATGAGCGGGGCAGATCATGATGGGTCCTGACTGAACATCATGACGATGAATTACCTATGAATTAATTGTTTGGGGGCCTCATTAGTTCCTCCTATGCCGTATTGCAATTGTCGCGTGCCATAGCCAATGGCCACTACCTCCTCTTCCCCCGACGACGTTTCCAGCTCTCCAAATACCTCATGATCTCATAACCTCAGACTCGTCTATTCGGGATCGCGAATGCAGTTTGTGCACTGCGCGCATGTGAAATGCGTCGTCTCGTAACCAAGCTGGCCTTCGCCTCCAGGCACTTGCTGGTGGAAGAGATCGGCCCATCCCGCCTGAGTCTCCGGCCAGGCAAATATCTTTGTTGGTGCGCAGCGGTCCTGGGAATTGAGTCTGGAAATATGATGTTAGCAACGGCCATATTCCTCCCACAAGAAAAGCAAGGGGGAGAGACATACGTCGCCATCCGGCAGATGGTGCCCGGCTCGAGAAAGACAGAGCCGACGTGACCCTTGAGCTCTGGACCCAGCTCGGAGCATGCGTAGTCGAGCTCAGGGTAGTAGACGAAGCATGGTGGCCCCCAGTTTTCTTCGCGGCAGAAGTAGACCTGGACAAACTTTAGCCATGATGGGCTCGGCCAGGGTGGGAGTTGTGGTTTGTACCATTCCTGGGTGTCGCTCATTGGGCTCATGCTCCAGAGGTGTAGTCCCAAGGCGAGCCTTGAGCTCCTCGGGATCGATGGGCTCATGACGGGGTACAGTTCGAGCTTGAAGGGGAGACGACCACATGTCAACGGAAGCCGAGAGACACTGTGAGGCCAGGAGGGACAAGAATCCAAAAGCGTATGTTGATTTCATCTTGTGGGGTTGAGAAGGATGATAGTAGAACAGTGTGCAGAGAGGAGAACGGGTGATTGTTGCTTGGACTGTCAAGTTGGCAGTCAGTCACTCCGGCTCGAGCCTTCTTATACCAAGGTTTGTGACGATATCCACTAAGGCGTCCCTTCTCCGCGCGAGGTACAGATGACGCGGAAAGCCTCGTGATAGCCATGGTCTAATGCGATGCTACTGCATCCCGAACCCACTCGCCTCGCCGAGACCCAAGGGGTCGCGTCAGATCTTACCGCCTGCAAGCCGTCATGGTGATGCTGTTGAGCTGTCTGGTCGAAGAATCACCCGCTCAACTACCAGATCCGGCATCCTCGCCATTCGGCCCATCGGGTCGGGGCTTACATCACGGGAACGCGCAAGAAAAGAACTGGGTCTGAGAGCTTTCACAGCGATTCGAATGAGCTGGGCTTGGACCGATCGGCCCGTCGCAAGCCTGCAAGAGTTCAAATTTAGAAACTTGGATGGCTAACGGTACAAATCATCAACGGTCTCACCCGGGTTTCCTGTGCGACTCTCGTGTCTGCTGCCCAACCGCCCAGCTGGAACCCCATTTCCGCCTGTTTTCTGGCCGCGGCATCCGCGACCGGCGGGTTAGATTCGGGTCGGACTCCCACGTTGCGCATTGCATCACGGGATGGATGAGCGCTCTGGATCACTCTGGATCTTTGTGAATCTTTCTATCCACGGATGACCTTGTCAAAAATGCAGGCATACTGTACTGTACAAGCCTTTTTGCAGCCAACACGACGTGAGATTGCTGGATCGTCCAAGCCCGCATGGTTGATCGCCAGAGCTGACGTAAATGGCAGAAGATGCGAGCTGGGATGATGGATGTTTTTAGGTTTTCCATGGTTGCTTGACGTCGACTGAATAAGTAACCGAAGACAAGAATACTACGTACGTAGGTACCGTAGTAGTAGGTACCGCAAGATTAAAATCGGCCAACAGCCTCCGGGAGGAGTCCTACACCAAGCCGGACCTGGCGCCGGAGATCTTCGGTGGGAGCCGCGGGACCCCACAGCACGGTTGCCTAAACAGGAAATCCCGTTCACAAGCCAAAGCTGGACCGCCGACACCGAGAAGATACGCGACTGAACCCGTGAGAGTTGTGGGTAAATTCGTATGTATTTTATAGCGTTTAGTGCCTTAATGACTTGTTGACCAATCGTTGCGTGGGTTGTGTTGGTCTGATCAGTTAAAACATTGTTGGCCCTAAAACAACGGCTCATGTAAAAGGTCGTTGGTCATAACAATACGGCTCAAAAAGCTGCTCCTTGCGCAATGAATTCTGCGGATAATTAAACATCCTTGTGTTAATGCTCCTTTTATCTCGCAAGTCCAGCAATCAAATCGTCCAACTTCTCTCAACGATGCTTATGGTGCGTGAGAGCCAGACCACTTTGGGTCGCGGGGAAGGGCGCAGCAACATCAAACGGACCAGGGTCAAAACACGAAGGCCCTTCATAAAGCCCGCCTCTCTGGGCGCACAGCATGCTCTGGCGATGCCTTGAGCCGTTAATCTCAATCGATAAAAATACACCACCAACCATGGACGCGTACACCACTTTCCCAACGTCGGAATGGCCGTCGACTTCGCTCCGGCCCATGTTCCTGTACGACACCAACCACCCAGTCACCCTGGATGCCTCCGTCATCGCCGCAGAGTCTTCGACAACAACATATCTGGTTACCTGCCCGTCGTCATGTGCGCCGTCCGACTTCCCGGAGCAGACCATCACCCACGTCTCGGGCTCGTCGTGGGCGGGCGAACGGACATGGGATGGTGCGACGACGCGATGGGGGTGCGATCTTGGCAACGGCGGCGATGACATCCTGACGGACCAGTACGGATGGTGCACGGCGCTCACCACCAAGGGGGGCGACATCACCGGCAACTCAAAGCTGAGAGCAGTGAACTCTTGCTTCGTGGAGGCGCGGTCAGTGCCGGTCCACATCACCGACGGGATGGACAAGCTGTACAAGGTCCAGGCATATTTTGATCCGGGAGTCGACGCAGAGGACCAGCTCTCAGCATGGTCTGAGGAACTCAAGTCTATGAACTGCCCGATCACAACTGCCACGACGGAAGATGACGCCAAAGACACAAGTTCAGCAGCCGAGGCGTCCAAGGGGAACGAGGAGTCCAAGACGGCGACGGAGACAGGGTCGGCGACAGCAACTGGAGAGTCAACCGCCGATGAGGCCGAGTCGACCGCCGATGAGACCGCATCAGCGCCTGCGGCCGAAACTACTGCCGGCTCAAACGGGTCGACGAGCATGTCGGTGAACAAGCTCGTCGTCATTGGTTCGGTCTTGCTTGGAGCATGGTTCAGCGTATAGAGAGGGTCAATTTCTCGACTACGTTTCCCAGAAGGGGCATTTACGCGGCGGCACCTTGTTGAGATAATGGGATAATTCACGGTTTAGGAACTATTCGCGTAATTGAAAAGCCGTTTAATCTCTTGGCACCAATTTGTCTGTTCACCAGTTCCCCTGTTGCTTGCTCCTCCTCCGGCCATATGCATTATGTTTGGGCGTTATGCTCACATCGGCTCTGCATGCTGCAACACATACAAAGAGTCCAACTGGCCCTTTCAATTTTCTCCAAGAACCAAAGTTTGCAGCAAAAACAAAATCTTTGAATACTTATACGGGCTTCACTATTGTAAGGAAAGGTATTCGACCATCCCCCATCAAGTACTACTCGACGCCAGCTAACAACTGGTTGCAGAGTGATGATGGTTGATCGTCGACCAGCTCAAAGAGTCCAACGAAGCAATCCGGCAGACATTTACGCAGAACAGCCTCGGTCGAATACACAATGTGTAGCACAAGAAGTCTTTGTTGCTCAGAGCCCAACAGCCACATGAACTTCTTGGCGAGCGCCACGAGCGGCTGAGCAGGCTTCGACGGAGCAACATTCAAGGCGCATTACACAGTATGTCACGCACAGTATTTCCGTGAGGGTAATCATTCATCAAGATCGAAAATACCTCAGCAACACCTTTACCCACTTCTGAAAAGGGTATTTGTTAACCGTTATGGTCAGACAGTGCGCAAATCAACCCATCCTTACGCGTTATGCCGAGTGGAGAGGGACATCATGGATTCAAAAGCGACGACATTCTCGGCATCTACACATCTGGAAGAGGACATCTGGCTTGCATATACTCAAATCAACGCGACTTTCACGCGTAGAACATTTTCCCAGGAACTCTCTTAAAACGGGCCCAAAGATGACGGACGGAAGCACAACAGCTACAACTTCAGCCGGTCGCCCGCGGACGCGGCAAAGGGCGTATAAGAAGCCCCCGACACTCGAGGTGCCTCATATCGAGGAAGACGCGGCAGAAAGAAAGCGGGTGTTGAATGTTCTGGCACAAAGAAGATACCGTGAGTATATCAACGCGGCTTGGTCATGAATCAGAGTCTGATTTGCACGACAGGCGAAAGAAAACGGATGAATCGTCTCAAGGCGAGCTCTGCTGAGAGCGAAGAGCCCAAGGAGTCGGAGCTGCGCGACACTCCCGCATGCGAGATCGAGGCGTCCACGTCAACACAGGAGCCTATTGACGCCCCTAATGTAACGGCCGGTACACAGAGTACGATCCCAAGTGCGAGCATCACCATCCCAGTCACTGCCCCGAGCCCGGATGTATTGGCAGGGTTTGGCCTCAACCTCTCATCGTGGGATCCGTTGGCCGACGTAGCACTTACGTCTCTGCTACCGGACACCGGAGCGCTTCCGGACTTTCTCACGGATGACAACACTGGCGGTGAGGTGGTGACGCAGCCGCAGCTACAGCCAGAGCTATCGATGGTGTCCAGCGGACTGGACAGTTTCGCTTGCCTTCTCGATGCCTCCTCGCTCGACACCTCATCAGCTACATCATCGTCCTCGCCAGACTGGAACTTCCCCGACAGCTACCACTTGCCGGTGCTCGAGCTCACTCTGCTCAAGGCTGTCATGCGCATCGCGGGCCGTCTCAACGTCAAGGCAGATCTCTGGAATCTTGACTGCATCTCCCCCTTCAACACTGGCACAGCAACGCCAGCAGACCAGCTCCCGGCAGCCTGGAGGCCCACGCAGTCACAGGTCATGGTACCTCACCACCCGATGTTCGACTTGCTACCATGGCCAGGCGTACGAGAGCGCGTCATCACTGTCCTGTCTCTGCCGGATGAGCTGCGGCCGCCCAATGCCCAAGGTCCTCTGGCCATGGTGAATTTTGCGTACGATATCGAGGACAGCGCCGAGGGAGTGCGGATATACGGCGAAGATCCGTACGACGCGAGCAATTGGGAACTAGGGCAAGTTGCCTTTGAGCGATGGTGGTTTCTTTTTGACAGCAGGATCATTGAGACGAGCAATCGGTGGCGGAGGATGAGGGGAGCGCCCCCGTTGCTCATGAAGAGTACAAGCCAGAGTCCGAGCCCCAGCGCTGCTGGCGTATCGTCAACCTCGAGCTGAAGTTCGGCAGGGGTATTAAAGCATTTGTGGTTCGGGGTACATCATGTCAGGAGAACCGGGCTCGACATGTGGAGTTTATGAACGCGCTGTATTTGAATTACATGATAACACGGTCCAACTTGATTGACACGAATACGGCATCAATGGAGTGAGGTCAGCAGAGATGTACGACGGTATCCAGTGCTAGCGTGTTCTAGACAATTCGGTTGAGATTGAATCCCAGCTTGCAAGGTGCCTGAGTCGGCCCATATTGAGGCGGTCATGAGGGTAGCTGGTTGCGGTGACAGACTGAGCTCACCTTTCTTTGATCTATGCCCTGTCGATCTTTGGAACTAAATTTGATTGAACTAGAATGAGCCTTCCTGCTTATATTCCACTGGATTCACCACGTCGCGATTGCAGTCAATAAGAGCAGCAGCTATCTTGAACCCAGCCGATGAGACACGTGGGAGGGAAGGTTCGGTGGCCCGGTCCAGGGTAGGGGACGCAGAAATCTCCGGTCGATCGACCGCAGCTCCGGCGTTTGGCGGTGAGGGGGCATGCTCAGAATTCTGCCAGTAGCGTCATGACGGAGGGGCATTTGGAGGGGTCCAAAGGGTCGTCGATCGATGGTTGGTGCACGCCGGAAGACCCTGGTCCAGGTTTGCTCCAGGGGCCATTGGAGCACGACGTGGGAGGGAAACGATCAAACGACAGGGCTTCGCAAAGGTGGTGTAGAGCGGGGTGGGATGTTCTGGCGTGGTTGACCACACAGAAGCCACCGAGTGGATAAAGTTGCTCAGTCGCTGCAGAGCCTTGTTTTTGATTTCTCGGGGGAAAGCAAGCATAACAAAGGGCGGGATGATGACGCTGACTACCCGAGGCAGGCGTTGTGAAAACGATTGGGATCGATCTTCAACGGCCCGCAGTGAGAGCAACGAGAAAACGGATGGATGATGAATCCTCCACTATGTTGGTGGACAGCCGTGGGGAGCTTCCAGGGAAGCTTTAGTGGAAGCCTCACTGAAAACGAGGCACTAAAAACCCCTCCAAAGCTCTCTCCCACCCCCGGCGTTCGGCGCCCGGGAGCGGCGCTGATGCAGGCAACGCAGTATAAGCCGGCCAATCACGGGCCCGCCATCATCCATCGGAGCCAGAAACGGACCTCCACTGGGGGAGGTTCTTGGAGGGGCAGCTGCAGTTGATGGTCCCGGCGGGGGGGAAAAGAGAAATTTCCTTGAACGTTTACTAACGGACCTGACGACGTCGGATTCCTTTTTCTCCCTCTTTCCCTCCCCTTACCTCTCCCTTACCTCTCCCTCTCTCCCACTCCGTCATTTGTCCCTCGGTATATTCCCCCCCGCCGTCCTATTTGTTAGTGTACAAATCCCCCATCGGTTGAGACGGATCCTGGCGTCTCTCGCTCATTGTGTCCCGCCTCTGCTGCTGCTTCTCAATAAACAGACTGAGAAAGGTCGAGATCGAAATATCGATTCTATAGATCGTTGTTTCCGGCCCTCGTCTGGAGTTGCAGCGCAAAAACCACACCCTGTTGTCGTATACTATAAGGTTAGTTCTCCTCCTATAACCTCTACCCTCTCCTCCTCTCCTTCACATGCCTCGAGGGACGAGTGCAAATCCATTGGCCCTCCCATGTCATCATGCTGCTATGTCTCTCCAATTGCCTCTTTGCTAACCAACTTCCTGCTCCCAGTTGCTGCCGCAGTTCCCCTCCCCCCCGCATCTCCGGATTTCCCAGCTTTCTGAGAACACCAAGCTTCAACCCCCCAACGATCCCCCCCGTTCTTCGCTTTCTGCCTCTAGACCAACTCTCTCGCCAAATACAAATCCGTAGCCTGTCACGCCACTTTCGCCCAGCCACTTCACCATGCATATCAAGGAGATGCTTACCGACGCCGAGAGGAGCGGACAGCCCTCCTTCTCCTTCGAGTACTTCCCTCCTAAGACCGCCCAGGGTGTCCAAAACCTCTACGACCGTATGGATCGCATGTACAACCTTGGACCCAAGTTCATTGACATCACATGGGGTGCTGGCGGCCGCATCGCCGAGCTCACCTGCGAGATGGTTCTCCAGGCCCAGGCCGTGTATGGTCTCGAGACTTGTATGCATCTGACTTGCACCGACATGGGCGTTGAGAAGGTCAATGACGCCCTCCTGAAGGCCTACAAGGCAGGCTGCACCAACATCCTCGCCCTGCGTGGTGACCCTCCCCGAGACCAGGACAAGTGGACCGCTGCCGACGGTGGCTTCCAATATGCCCGCGACCTCGTGAAGCACATCCGCGACACGTACGGCAACCACTTCGACATTGGCGTGGCCGGTTACCCCGAGGGCTGCGACGACAACAAGAACGAGGAGGAGCTGCTGGACCACCTCAAGGAAAAGGTTGACATGGGTGCCTCATTCATCGTCACGCAGATGTTCTACGACGCCGACAACTTCGTCCGCTGGGTGAAGAAGGTCCGCGAGCGCGGCATCAACGCCCCCATTCTCCCTGGAATCATGCCCATTGCTACCTACGCCAGCTTTCTCCGGAGAGCCAACCACATGAAGGCCAAGGTCCCCCAGGCCTGGCTTGACGCCCTTGAGCCCGTCAAGAATGACGATGTTGCTGTGCGAGCTCTCGGAAAGAGTCTTGTCGCTGAAATGTGCCGCAAATTGCTCGCCAATGGCATCCACCACCTCCACTTCTACACCATGAACCTCGCGCAGGCCACACGCATGGTTCTCGAGGAGCTCGACTGGGCCCCTTGCGCCGAGCGCCCTCTTCAACATGCCCTGCCCTGGAAGCAGTCCAAGGGTCTTGGTCGCCGCGAAGAGGACGTCCGCCCCATCTTCTGGCGGAATCGCAACAAGTCATACGTCATCCGCACTCAAGACTGGGACGAGTTCCCCAACGGTCGATGGGGTGATTCGCGCTCTCCTGCATTTGGCGAGCTGGATGCGTACGGCATTGGATTGACCGGCACCAACGAGGCAAACCGCAAGAAGTGGGGTGAGCCCAAGACAGTCCAGGACATTGCTCAGCTGTTCGTTCGATACCTCCGCAATGAGATCGACTCTCTTCCGTGGAGCGAGGCGCCGCTCACCAGCGAAGCCGACGAGATCCGAGATGACCTCGTCGAGCTCAACAAGAGGGGTATCCTGACCGTGAACTCCCAGCCTGCCGTCAATGGCGTCAAGTCGTCCCACCCGGTACATGGCTGGGGCCCCTCCAACGGCTATGTCTACCAGAAGTCGTACTTGGAGCTGCTTGTTCATCCCGATGTTTTCAACGGCATGATTGCCCGCATCGAGAAGCATCCCGACTTGACCTTCTATGCCGTCACCAAGGATGGTGAGCTCCGCTCCAATGCGCCTTCGGACTGCCCCAACGCTGTCACCTGGGGCGTCTTCCCCGGAAAGGAGATTGTACAGCCGACCATTGTCGAGAGCATCAGCTTCCTGGCCTGGAAGGATGAGGCCTTCCAACTGGGTGTCGACTGGGCTCATTGTTACGATGCCAATTCTCCCAGCAGAGCTCTGCTCGAGGGAGTTATGAATGATTGGTATCTTGTCAACATTGGTAAGTATTCATCAAGCTGAGGAGCTGGGCCGGCACTAACAAACAACAGTGAACAACGACTTCCACCAGAACGGAACCATCTTCGAGCTCCTCAAGGGCCTTGAGGTCAAGGACCTGACGACTCCCGCGACCCCGAAGACCGAGTCCGCGACTAATGGCGCCGCAGTATCTGAGCCCGTTGCCAACGGCGCCGCAGCCGGAGCCGCCAATTAGTTATTCTCACGCAGTCTGCCGACACAGCTGCTGTTGGTTGGAGATGCTTGGCATCTTTTCCACGCAGTTTCCCAGCACAATCATTCCAGAGCGACCACGTGCATCATTGGGCGTTTCTGTTTCTTTACTATAACGTTGACGACTCTATTTCTTCTTCTACTTTTTTTCTGAAATTTTTTCGGGTTTGGGTAATAGCATCACCAGGGTGTCTTTTTCAACAAAAAGTTACCAGGGACACGGGGTCAGCATTTTTTTTTCTCTAAAAAAAGGGGCGCAAGACACAAAAAATCACCCGGCGGGCGCAGACGACTTTATGTTTTGGGGGCTTGCTTTGCTTGTTCTATATCTCAACGATACCCCGCCAGCAAGGCCTATGGATGGATGAATGCATGAACTGAATTTGGTGTTTTTTCTTTTCGTTTCTGGAGGGACGGAAATAGGGAGAGGGTGGACAATGGAAATCATATGATAGTGGAAAATTGAGGATGTCCATTGGGAGACAAACGTCGTGAATCTAGCGACAGCTGGAGCGGGCAATTGACAAGAAATCCTGTCCCTTTCTTGGGCTATGATGCTCCGAATTTGATGTTCCGCTCTCGCATGTGCGTGTTTAGAACCTGCTATGTATGCATGGCTCGGTCGAACCGAGGTGCGCTGTCTTCTTGATTGAGCCCCCTTTCCCGTCTTTCCAAGACACCCGGGGCATATCTAACCAAGTCCTTGACTATATACATGGCGAAAAAAAGTGTTCGCCTTCTAGACGGCCGCCTCTTCCCTTACCAGACATCCTCGTCCTCCACTTCATAATCCATATTTACGGCACGCTCTTCCCGCTGCGGCTCGGCACTCTCCCTCTTGGCATGGTCATCAAAGCCCGCCATGGCATCATCTTCCCTCTCCTCGACTCCTCCCCCTGCGCCCCCCCCACCAGTAGCAACAGCAGGAGTGCCTCCATTATTGATGGGTGTCTTGGCGGGCGGCAAGGGCGTGCTGACCCACGAGAGGTCGAGGTGGCCGTCGACGCCGGGGAGCTCCTTGCCCTGGAGGCTGTAGTAGAACTTCTCTGCTGTCTTGCGGTCCTGGAAGGAAACGTGCGTCACAGTTGGGGATGTGTCGACGGATTCAAATTCACCGAGATTCTGTGGTATTGTTAGCGATTGAAGGGGTAAGAGATAATTTAGAGAGTAAATGGGGTAAACGAACCAGAAGGAAATGGCGCAGCATCTCGTCCCTATCGGGCGCGGTAAAGTCCACACCTGTGACGGCGAGCTTCTTGGGCCGGTTATCGATCGAGTATTGCGCATACGTCGCGTGCATGTTGCTTGCTCCGCCTCCGCCTCGACCCCGGAAGCTGCCCCGTCCTCTTGGTGCGTGGCCCCGGCTGCGATATCCTCCTCGACCCCGGTACCCACCTCGGGGTGGCCACGGCGATCCGGCAACGGAGCCGTCGTCCTCGGCGGCGTTGGGGTCGATGCCGAGCAGCTTGGCCTCCTGCTCCAGAGCCGCGAGCTTGGCCCGGAGCATGTCCGTGCCCGACGATGGCGCATCTCCGCCCTCGCCTCTCTGGCTGGCGAGCTTGGCCTGGAGCTTCTCGTTCTCCTCGCGATGGCGGGCGAGGAGCTCTTGCTGCTGCTTTTCTAGCTCCTGGCGCTGCCGCTCTAGCTCGGCACGCTTCTCCTCCCGCTCCTGGTGCTGCCTCTGCGCCTCGTCTTGCCTCCGTTGGAACTCCTCCATGTCCATCTCCGGCTCGGCTTCCTCCTCGTCGCCTGCGGCCTGCGGATCGCCGGACCAGTTACCCTCCTGCAGGGGAGCCGACGGCGGTAGCGAATCAATCTTGTCCTTGTACCAGAACACCTTGACGAAGCGGTTGTCGAATATCACCTTTGGGGATTGGTATGCAGCGTTGGCCGACCCCCATTTGTCGTATTTAACGATGGCTAGGTGCTTGTACGGCTGCATCGAGACCTCTGCGATGCTCCCAAATTGTGAAAAGAAGGACCGCACTTCGTCCTCGCTGAAGCTTTCCTCCGGGATGTTCTCCACCACGATCGTGCTCTTGGACCGGTCGTGAACCGGGCCGTCAGCCGAGAAGGGAGCTCGAGCGCCGCCCTTCTTTGAGCCACGGTTCCGACGGCCCCCTCGGCCACCACGGCCGGTCTCGGGTGGGAAGCCGTACGGGTTCATTGGATTCTGAGCGTTTGCCAGCGCTGCAAACATTGGGTCACCGGGGCCATATTCTAGAGCACTTCCAGTCAGCCAATCTAACCAAAGGGACATGCGCGAGCCTCGTGCTCCACGATGACACTTACCAGCACCACCAGCACCAGGAGGCCCCATCGGGGGCACAAAGATCGACTCGTTTCCATGGTCGTATGGGCACGTACTGCCGCGAGAGCAGAATCCCTTCATGTCAAAGTCCCGGCACCGGCCCTTCCGCCTCAACTGATTCCTGCCTCCACCAAAGCCCTGCTGGGCAAAGTTGGGCATTCCTGGATATGGCATCCCCGTAGAGCCCATCTGCAGAAAGACCTCCATGGCCTTGGGGTCCAAGGCCATATCTGGCCGCGGAGGGAGACCGTGCATGTGTCCTGATTGTCCGACGAATCGGCCTCCCCTCGCCTCGTCGCCTCGTCCGTTCCGTCCGCCTCGACGTTGCTGCTTGGGAGCGCGTCCCCCATGATGAGGGGCATCGCGTCCATCTGGGGCGTCAATGTCGTCCTGATCGTAGAAGCCCCTCTTCCTCGAACCGTTCGACGGGCCGTTCTCGAATGGAGGAGGTTGTAGGTGTTGCAGGGCCGCCTGCTGTGGTGACTGCGTATCGAAGCCGATCTTCGGGGGCGGGCGAGCACCTGGGAGGTACGACTTGTACGTGATGGCCTGGAAAACATCGTCTAGAAATGCCTTGGGGTCTGAATTCGTTATGTTGCGGTTAGCGATCGATCGCCATGACCACGAGAACAGGCGGTGCAGCCCATACCTTCGCTCAAAAAATCAGGAATCTCCTGCTCGCAAAGTTTCCGTACCGCGTCGCGGTCGCCATCGTGCTTGAGAAGGGCGATGACGTATTCGGCAAGAACATCAGCATCGGCATCAGACCTGTTGTATGCGAGTCAGCACAGTCTTGGAGTGTAGCCCCGTCTCCAAAGGTAGAGGAGGCGGCAATTGTGACGGACGTGTTTTCGATGCGCTTGACAATCCACGCCTTTAATAGCGGCGCATCTTCTTCGGGGAACAGCATGGCTCACTTAGGCCGGGAAATATTAATAAATGACGAGTCGCATCTGCTAGCAGAGGCAGTTTCTCAGTTGCTGCGACTATAACAAGAAGGTGATGGGGGCCTGAGTTGGTGTTGGCGAAGTCAGAAGTTTCAATCTGCAGGTCCAAAATTTGGGCCTCAGGGCGGCAGGCGAGTGTCGTCACACCCAACCCCGTGGTGCTAGATACCGTTACAAAAAGGTACAGGGGACCTGGACAGGATAAAGGATAAAGGGCAGGTAGAATCTCCAAATAATTGCATAAAACAAGGATTACGAAATGCTGTTTTTTCTCATTGAATTCCTAATGCAGCTGGATACCAAATGTGATGATACACATGTAAATGGAACATTGAGCTCTCTCTCCTGTCTTAGCTCACCGTGATAGGCCCAACTTTTGGTATCCATTCATAGCCAGACGTCCCCCTTCACGTCGATTTCATACTCGATCGTCAGAATTGCTACTGTTTCTTTCTTTCTGGAGAAGGCGTCTAATAGCTCTACACTCATCACTTGGGCACTTTTTTTTGAACTTCAATCTAACGTGTTCAACTCATCAGATACGACGTAACTACATAAAAGCCGAACCAAGCTTCCCCGTGCTGTTCAGCCTCAACCCGGCCACTCAACTTTTCTTTTGGTATTCGCTCAGCATGCCCCCCCTGCACTCAACAGGGAGCTCCTCCATGGGACTGGGCACACATCCCACATATTCGTTACCAGCCGGTTGATGTCCTGTGCCAATTGTGGCACGCTTCGTGGTTCCATCGGCACATTAGGAAGCCGCTTACAGCTTGTCGTAGTACTGTGGTTCCGAGTTAGTAAAACGTGATCCTGCTTGACTTGGTGTATTTGAGACGGGGAATAAACTTACGTTCTCGACACCGGGCACCTCGACCTTGATACCCTTGCGCTTTCGCATGTCGGTGACGATCTGGCCAACCTTGGTGGTGCTGTCGAGGGGAGAGCCACCGGGCAAGATCTGCCAGTGGTCGAACACGGACTGGGGGAAGGCCTGGCCGGAGGTCGCCTGTCGGAGGTCGCCGTTGAAGCCGAACGACTCGAGAATGGGGAGGTAGGCCTTGATGTTGAACAGAGGAGTACCGGGGCGCTGCTCCTCGCTGAAGACGTGACCACGTCGTCGGGTAAGGACACCGTAGACACCACCCATGGCGTTCTCGGGAACCTGGATCTCGACCAGGTAAACGGGCTCGAGCAGAGCAGGCTCGGCAAGCAGGGCCGAGGCGTACAGGACACGACGGGCAGTGGGGATGATCTGACCACCGCCGCGGTGGATGGCATCGGCGTGGAGGGTAACGTCGAGGACGTTGAAGCGGGCGGATCGCATGGGCTCCTCGGCAACGGGACCCTCACGGGTAGCCCACTGGAAACCAGAGACGACGGAGTCCTTGATTTCGTTGAGGTACTGGACGGCCTTGGTCTGATCGACCAGCAGGTTGGCACCGGTGCCGTCAGGACCGAAGGTCCAGATCTTTCGGGCGTCGGTGACATCCCAGCCGAAGTCATCGGCGAGGACACGGGCACGGGCCTTGAAATCGTCACGGGCGCTGACCTTGCCGGCCTCGATGGCGAGAGAAAGCTCCTCGTCAATGGGCTCGGCAGACATGTACAGACGGTTGTGCTTGTTGGGAGACTTGGAGAGAGCGGTGATGCTGGACTTGGCAGTGACGGTCTCACGGTACTGGACAACAGGGTCGGAGATGATCAGAGGAACACCGGCGTGGTCCTCCTCAAGATCCTTGAGGCAAATCTCGAGATGCAGCTCACCGGCACCAGCGACGACGTGCTCACCAGACTCCGAGGTCATGGTAAGGACGCAAGGGTCGGACTTGGAGAGACGCTTGAGACCCTCGACAAGCTTGGGAAGATCCTGGGCGTTCTTGACCTGGACGGAGCGCTGGACGACGGGGGAGACGGAGAACTTCATGACCTTCAGGTTGTGGGCGGTCTCGCTGGTGGTGAGGGTACCAGACTTGAGAAGGAACTGGTCAATACCGACCAGACCAACAATGTTACCGGCAGGCATGTCGTCGATGGGCTCGACCTTGCCACCCATCATCAGGACGGTACGCTGGATAGCCTTGATGAAGAGATCCTCCTTCTTGCCGGGGACGTAGTTGGGGCCCTGGATGCGGACCTTGAGACCGGATCGGACGGTACCGGAGAAGACACGACCGAAGGCGTAGAATCGACCCTTATCCGAGGTGGGAACCATCTTGGAGACGTAAAGCATGAGGGGACCCTTGGGGTCACAGTCACGGATACCAATGGCGGCCTCGTCATCAGCGGGACCCTCGTACAGAGTCTCGGCACGGTACTTCTGGGCAGTGGTGGGAGAAGGAAGGTGGAGAATCATCATCTCCAGCAGAGAGTCGGCAGCGGGGAGGAAAGTTCGCATGACAGCCTTGAGGAGCTGCTTGCCCTCCTTCTCACGGTCCTCAGCGGGGAGCTTGAGGTTGAGCTTCTCAAGGAGAGTAGCGATCTCCTCCTTCTTGAAGTTCATGACCGCGGCGAAGATCTTGAAGATGGGGTCCAGGATGAACTGGTTGAAGGCACGCTCGAGCTGCTTACCCTCGTAGGTGCCGTTCTTGGTCCACTTCTTGGTCTTGGGGTTGAAGTAGTTGTCACCCTGTTTTTTCTACGAGTTAGCTACCCGGCCCGTCCAATTGAGTGAGGAAATGTAGGTTTCACGTACCCAGAGACGCTCCATCATCTTGTTCTTGTCAACACCGAACTTCTTGGCATATCGGACGGCGAACTGGCGGACAGTGAAAGCCCAGCCGTGCAGACCGGAACCGAAAGCGACGGTGCCCTTGTCGGGGTAGACCTGGATGTCGCCAATGGCCTTGTCGAGGTAGGTGGAGATGATGACGTTGACAGACTCGATAGTTCGGGAGAAGGACTGGTAAAGATCCTCCTTGGAGACCTGGAGCTCGAGAAGAGCACGGTCGACCTTGTTGATGATGATGACGGGCTTGATGCGCTCACCAAGGGCCTGTCGGAGCACAGTCTCGGTCTGGACACACACACCCTCGACGGTGTCGACAACGACGAGAGCACCATCGGTGACACGGAGAGCAGCAGTAACCTCAGAGGAGAAATCGACGTGACCGGGGGAGTCAATGAGGTTGATCAAGAAGTCCTTGCCGTCAGTCTTCTGGCCG
The DNA here is from genome assembly GCA_033030565.1 of Fusarium nematophilum. Taxonomy (NCBI): domain Eukaryota; kingdom Fungi; phylum Ascomycota; class Sordariomycetes; order Hypocreales; family Nectriaceae; genus Fusarium; species Fusarium nematophilum. The sequence continues at coordinate 63,093 of JAVIXY010000119.1, forward strand.
ACAATGTCGGCAACATCGTCGTCCTCAGAGAGCTGGCCGTACAGAGAGATGGCAGTGGACTTGATGGTAATACCACGCTCCTGCTCGTCGGCACGAGTGTCGGTCGCTCGGGCATCACCAGCCTTCGCGGTGGAGATGATACCGGCCTTGGCGAGGAGGGAGTCGGTGAGGGTAGACTTGCCGTGGTCGACGTGGGCAATAACGGACATGTTACGGACATTGGTGGGCTTGTCCATAAGCGTCCGGATCTCGTCGATCGTGAAGCTGTTTCGGGTGAAGGCATCGCGTCAGCTCATTGACCTTACACTGGCTTAACTCCGAGCGGGGTATGGTCGAGGGGTGATTGCTGGCGGCAGTTGGAGAGATAGAGGGCTGCCACGCCAAAAAAGTCACGACGACAGCAATGTGGAATGGTTGCGATGATGTCGACGATGGCAAAGAAGAGAAGACAGGACTTACTTGACCATCTTGGCGGTATTGACGGTATGACCTGACTATGTGTTTGGTGTGAAAAGTCGAAGTTGTTGATGTGGGAACAGAGCGGGGTCGAAGTTTTCACCCCGCGATCTGAGCCGTGTCAAGGGAAAGAAGCAAGAAGCGATTGCCAGAGGGAAAGGGCAACGATTCGAAAGTGACGATGGAAGAGAGACAGCGAGGGGGAACCACTGTCACTCTTTATGCGTCCCTTGAGAGGATAGAAGGTTTGGAGGAGAGAAAAAAAAGAGGGAAAAGAAGGGCGGGTGGAGGGGGAGGAGTAGGAGTAGGTAGGGGAGGAAGATTCATTCGGTGGGCACTTGCATGCCCTGCAAAAGCTGTGACGACCCAAAGGTTGGACCACCCGCCGGAGCCCACATTAACTAAGCCCACTTCGAGTTCCAGCCCACCAAAGCAAGCGAGGGAAAAAAAAAAATTGGGCAGGTGGGGCAGCAGCCAAAGCAACCCGAAGGAACCCGCTGCACCTCACTTTTCTCGCCAATTCTGCTGCCGGCCACTCGTGCCCACTGAAGCAAAACACGCTCCAGGCCTTTTGGAGGGGCTGGGCTCGACCATCATAGGCCCAGAAGCCCGCTAAAAAAATGGCCTGCTGATGAGCTCCCACTCACCTCACTCACTGATTTACCTTGCCTGCTCGATTGCCACAGTGGTAGGTATGATTTATGCCGGTGCGCTGTTTTGTGCACTTCAGAGCTCCAAAGCCCGCACAAGAAAGGGCACCAACCCTGATTCGCAGGAATTGGTTCGCCCCCTCCCGAGTCATCATGGCAGCCGGGGCAGCATCATTGTTCTGACTAATCACCGAAACCTGACTCTTTCTCTTAGCACCCCTCCACTTCACCAAGCAACGAGCTTGCCGTAGATGCTCATATGACATCGTCCATCATGTCTACCTCGTCTCCCCGAGAGACTCACCGCGGATAACCTCACCCAACCTTCCATCATCTTGCCGCCCTTTTCAACCTAAATTAGGTGGGGGTAGGCGAGAGAAGGGGCATGGACATGGGACATTGTTAGCCAAAAAAGCACGATCAATTTCCATGGGGATTGCCATCGCCATGCCCAGGATGAAACGCAGCACCACTTGATGGGTTTCCCCTCTTCCCTCCTTGCCCGAGAGGGCGATGAGCGACCTCGCGATGACGTGCATTGAGCGTTTGATACGCAGCCGCTTGAATGCTTCCCCGGGATGAGCCATTGCTTCGCCTGCTGATTCATGTCTGCTGCTCTCTTTACCCTCCATTGCTTGCAATCTTACATGTCTTTTTCTTTTCTTCTCCCTGCTGGTCCTTTCCCCGTGTGGGTGCCATTTTCACCTGCTGCCAGGTCCGAGGTGGGCTGGAGCTTGAGCTGAGGAGCTCTGGCGCCCCTCCATTACCATCCATCTTTGGCACGGCCTGACCTCACATGGATCGTTTGAGCCGGAGAACTCGAGCAACCTAACGTGCCAACCCAGCACAGGCCAGGTAAAGGTCGGGCCGCCCGTGATACAACCCACCGCCTTTATGCCAAAGTATCCCCTCGGCCTTGGCTGCCCAGGATAGTACATCTGGTGAAGGACCTTTGGTGGTACTCTACGGTACTCTCCTTTGCTCGCCGCTCCTCCTCGCAGCTCAAGCCTCAGACCACCAAACGAAGTTGCCCTCACCACCAGCTCCCAAGCTCCCATTGGAGGACTTAGGGAGCTTTCCGGCTTAGAAATCCGCTAGATCCGCCATGAGAGACCCAATGGGAATCAGTGGAAATAGAGATCTGAGCTGCCTGATTGAGAAACGGTAGCCGGGGTACTGTAGTAGCAGAAGATATCAACGGAGGTTGACATAAAGATTACCACATTTTTCTGTACGAGATTTCTTAGTAAATGTCCCACCTATTTCTTTGGCCAGTCCTTGTGAGGCGGCGTTTCTTGGACAACTGCGTCTCTATCCATCCCCAACTACGACTCAAGAAGGTCCAAAAACCATCAAGATGATGCCCCCAGTAACATCGTAAATCATCTCGGATTAATCTTTTCAATAACAGTTATCCCTTTTTCTAAAGAAACCAAAAATAATTTTGACTTTCCAAAACGCCTCGCTTGCTCGTCATACTCGCCGCCGCCGAATGAGTCACTCGCCGCACGGCATATCTTGAATCCTGTCATCTCTGGTACCCGTCTCATGATGACCCCAGGATGCGAGCATAGGCATCCTCAACCTCGCCGGCCAACTCCAGTAGTGACACAATGACAATCTGATGCGTCAAGTTCGGCAACCTGTCACGGTGCAGGCCGATCCATTCAAGTGGCGGCGTCGCCTCGCCCATGTCGCGCAGCTGCGGCGTCTCGATGATGGGCGGCTCCAGCGCCACGTAGTCGTACTTGGATACAGGCACGTTGACCTCGGCCGTGATCTTCTGCTGTTCGCCATCTCCTTGCTCCTCGGCCCCTGGAACTCCCCTGATCTTGACCGCTGTCAGTGGGATTTCCTTTCCCCAGATCTGCTCCAGCGCCTTGGCATGGTTCGCAAACATGCCTCGGATGTAGCTGACGCGCGAGAAGTTCCACCCCACTTCCACCTTGCCCTCGAACGCGCTCTTGAAGATGTAGCTGATCTCGTTTGCTCGTGGCTTCTGCCATGTCTCCATCACCGCGGAAACCTGGGGGACGTTCAAGATCGTCCCGCCCCTTGATCCGGTAGCTCGCTGGACCACATCTTCAACAGAAATCTCGCTCAGTGTCTTGGGCGCCTCGACGTTGCGGACTCCAGCAAGGCCGATCCGTAGCTGTCCCAGCATCATCCTCAAGATACTGTGAATACGCCTCTGCTCCATGCTGGCTGCGAAGCGGGCATAGGCATTCAGCGCCTCCACCTTGAATACCTGGTGATCTGAGAACGTGCTTGGGAACACGCCCAGATTGAGCGCCTTGAGCGTCACCACGACATCCGTGTCCAGAGAAATCGGTGACTTGGATAGCGTGTCTTCTTCCTTCAGTTTTGGCATCGGCTCAGCCTGGGGGAGCGGGTTTCGAGACGCCGTGGACCTCCGATTCATAAACTTCTCAATCTCTTTCAGTGAGCTCTCAAAGCTCTCCTTTCTTTCCTGCACGAGCTTCTTGATGGCCTGCCACAGTGCAATGCCCTGTGCCGCTGACGTAGTCGTGCCAAACACTTGGACTGCCTCACCATCGAAGATTGCAACCAGCCTATCTCCGCTACCTTCGAGGCTTTCGCGCACATTGTACATCAGAAACTCCAAAGACGTGATGTCAGCAACCAAAAACGCTTGATAGTCAAAGGCCGCCTTGATTCGGAATGCATTGAAGCCTATCGAGGCTTGGATCAGGGGCGTCTCGTTGAGCGCCTCTTCTCGCTTCGGCCACTGAATCGATGAACGCAGACGGAAGTCTTGCAGGGCCACGAATCCAGTCAGGCGGCCGTTGCATTCAACGCCAATTTTGTCAAAGCCCAGACAAAGGTTCTGTTCCCAGTCAGACGTCTTCTTGGAGGATATCCAGAACTTCTTGATCGCGAATGCAGATTTTCCTATGGCTTGTCCGAGATCGATGGTAACATCTAGAGCAGCAATGGAAATAGTTGCAGTCCAAGGGAACGCAGCAGTGGCTGCCACCTGCTGATACCGCTGCACGAGATGGCCGCTCTGGGAAGTCTCGGTGGCCAGTTTCGCGACAGGGGCTGCAGGGGCCGAACGCAGCTCACTCGGGTACCAGATCTCACGGAAGAGCAGGAAGTCCTGCGCCTGTTTGGCATTGATAGAAACGGCCATGGGGCTGACATTGATGATGGCCGAGACTCCGCTGGTTCCGCTGACGTGCTTGCTGTTCATGAACGAGAGCGTGATCGAATCCAGCTCAAAGCTTGCAGTTGACTCCCGCGAATACACGTGCTGGACGGAAGCGTGCAACTTAGTAAAGTCGCCCGATATAGCGAAGAAGTTGCCTTGCTCCAACGAGCGCACAGTGTTGACCGTGAAATAGATGTTATCGAAACATGCGGTGGCGGCAACACGAGCGATCGGCTGACAGCTTAGGGAAAACTCTTGTCGGCAGATACGCAGACCCAAGTTGAGCTTGAGACGCCCCAGCACGGCGCTGGGATCTGCAGTGATGATGTTATCATCCTCTCCAGACTTGTTGGCCTTCGCCTTGGGTGGCTCTGGTTTCTTGGATGGCTCGGCTTCCTCGTCATCCTTGACAACCTCCTTCACGCTTGACAGCATATCCATGACCAGTGGGACAACAGACGGGTAGAGGATGTTGCTGGAGGCGTCGACCTTGATCTCTCCGTACAGAGACGGGTCATCCTGCGCGTCGTCCCGGTATTCGACTTTCCAGGCGAGTCCAGGACTACGGAGGACTGTTCCGCTCCCAGAATCCTCCGTGTTGAACTGGCCGTACTTGCCAGCAAGCGAAGGACGTCCGCCAACGGTCTTTGCAGAGTTGTCCATCGACCTTTTGCTGGCAATGTAGACAACGGCTCCCGCGAAGTCTGCATCGATGAGCAGGCTTTCCAGCCTCTTGTTTCCAAATATGCTTCGCTGTGGCTGCGGTTTGGGTGCCTCATCTGGCTTCTTCTCTGTCGTAACTGCTGTGTTCCATTGCGTCGATGCTTGTTGCACGTTGTTCATCGACAGCGTCAGTGACTCGGCCAAGTGCGCCGCTGGCACGATAAAAGCGGACGTCAGCCGCAGGTCAAGGGATTCACCGACAGCCTGGAACGCCATTCGACGCGCTGACGAAGTGGACATGTAGGCAATATTGAACGTGACGACGGGTAGCAGCGCCGAGTGCAGCGAGCGGACGTTCAGATCCTGACCTGGAGGTACCATCTGGACCTGGAAATTTTCAATCGACAGTCGAGCGGACCGTCGAGTTCTTGTGCCGAATTCGAAGAGTTTTACCGACATGACGAGATCCTCCTTGGTGCTCGATTCATCAGCAGAGTTGTCTGCAACGATCCAGCAGACGCGGATGTTTCGAAGCTGGAACTGATACCGCACAGACCCGAGGACCGAGTCTATAATGTCGACGTCTTCAGACAACTCTTCATCGCCGTTGATTGTGATCTTGGGCTTTGACTGTCTCAGCTTCCTCAGATAATCCAGCTCGCGGGAGGTGTCGAGGTCTTTGATCTTCTCGCCCATGTAGCCCAAAACATCAACGACTGTCGAGATGGTTTCTGGTGCGAGGTTGCATTCAAAGTCATCGCTGCTGAAATTGAAAGACCAGTCTTCTTTGTCATCCTCGCCCAGAGTTGAGCTGGCAGAAACTGTGACGCCCACGCCTAGGCTCCCACAGGATCTCATGGAGCCTTCTCTGCCTCTGCGGATATCGAGACCAATGTGGCTCAGATTGAAGTTGAGTTCTGGGTACTTCAGGATAGGGCCATGCGGGTCGTTTCTGTTGGACGCATGCAGATGAGCCCTGTCCAAGGAGAAGAGAACTTGTGCCATGGGTTCAACCTCTGACTTGAGAGACGTCTTGGCAAACACGTGGAGGCCGGCCAAGGTCAAATGAACCAGATACACGATCCTCAAGCTCGGGGGATCCGACGGAGTTGGCTCAATCACTGGCTTGGGGATGTCAACTTCGTCTGAGCCGAATATATCAGACACATGACCCTGAATGATCTTGGTCTGCTGCTGCAGCTCCTGGATGGCACTGGATATCTGTGGCCTATTTAATGCCGTAAGTAAGCTGTAGACGGCCGAAGCGTCCAGTTGCACCACCTCTAGCGATGAAACAACAGTGATGAGATGCTCCGTCTGAGTCGTCTCGCTGGTGATACGGCCGTTGGTCGGGGGGATTTGTAGGAGAGAAATGCTGCGAGGCTCGTTCCTGACGTTGATCTGCATTTCATGGTAGTTTTCTTTGATGTCAAAATCAAAGATGACCTCCTTTCCAAAGTTGGCTGCTGTCGCCGCTCGTGCCACGGTTCCAGTGATCTTGTAGGTCAAAGACTGGAGGAAGGGAATCGATACGCTGTATTCATCAAGGAACATGGCGAGATTGACCCTCACGCTCGAGAGGCGATCTGACATCCTCTTTTGCTCTTTTCGCTCCTTGGGCTTTGATAAGCCAGCAAGCTGGCCCTTGAGACGGTATACCTGGGTGATCTCGTCGCGGAAGAGAAGGTCAAGAACCTCCATGAGGCCGATGGGATCCTCCTTGACGACGAAGGTCAGCTTTCGGCTACTAGCACTGGCCTTGATGGTGTGGTTTGCCGTTTCATTAGCGTTGTTGAGCTCATGCGATAGGAAGATGCTTGGATTCTTCAATTGTGACATGCCAAGGGCATGGGAGTTACTGTGTAGTGCAGAAGTGATGGCATGGCAATTCAGCATCGCACTTAGAGAGCTCGACGTGTTGGGGCCGTTTTGGTGAAGCAGCGATACCTTTAGCCCATGGCTGAATGTCTTTGCTTTGAGATTGATGGTTTCCACCTCGATGGCTCCCCTTGTCACCTCAAGCACCACATGGACGGGCGGCCAGGCAGCGGGGTTCGGCTTTGCTGGGCGCTTGGGTTTTCGGATAACGGGCATTGACTGGGCTTGGCTCTGACTTTTGTTGAAAAGTCGCAATACATCTTCGGCAAGTTCGCAGAGTTCCCAGTTCAGGTTGATGCCCGCTTCAGCGCAACAGACATTCAAGGTCGTAAGGGGGACGTCGAGTTCCGTGTTCCCATGCTGACCACCTGCAGAGTCTGATTTCTGCTGATCGATTCTGGCGGCCAGATCAATGAAACCGATCTTGTTCTGCTTTGGGCCTGGGTCGAGAACAAGCTGCAATTCGCCAAGTCTGTAAGCACCGAGGAGTGGAAGCTCGTCTTCGGGCGTCGGTTCTGTTTCGTCCATTCGGCCAAAGACGTTCACCAACAAGATCGAATGAGCCAAATCTTCCAGATCCCAGCTGCGCCACTTGTGGAACGCTGCTACTACAGACTCTGCGGCATCTGCTGGCACCTCCGGCGTCCCATTCCAGCATTGCTGGATGAGTTCAGACCTGGAGCGCTGGTCCAAGGTAGCCCATATCTGGCGAAGTCGCATTGCCAGTTTCCACGAATCAAACGTGCGCAGATGCTCTTCCGCCGAGCGGAGTACAGCGGAAGGTCGAACCAGGAAGGATGGATCATTAGTCGACTGGCCCTCTTCGAGAAGACGATAGGTGAAGTACTTGTGGCGGTTCTGGTGCTTTGATGTGGTTTCGGTCAGAAGATGCCCAAGGTCAGTCGCTATGGTGCCGGTACGATGGATGAGAGAGGCCAAGTATTCAATCTTCCCTGAAGCTGTGCTTCCGACCACCGAGCCAATCTCTGCGTCGATATATCTGACCTCTTTCGCGCCAACCGACACAGTAACATCGTCGATTTGTGCCATGACGGCAGCCTGGGGTTCCTGAAGAGACGATAAACGTTCAGAGGCAGAAATCTCCGCAGACCCTAATCGCAGCTGTAGTGATGTTCTCGAGTGTCGTGTCTCATCTTTGAAGGGGTCCTCCCAGTTGGTGGTCGTTCGCGTGACCAGTGACACCTTTGAAATTGTCACGTCATACTGATCCATTTCATCCTGGGAGTAGTCTGAAGGATCTTCAGTCGTCGAATTGAGAAGTCGAAAGGTAGCATTTGGCACTCGAACCATCAAATCTTTGATCTGGCCACTGGTTCCTCGTTCTTTCTGCAAATCGAAGATCTGGGTCATGGCATCGACCTGGAGGGCGTCTAAAAGGTCCTCTGGTTCATTTGGCTGCAGGGCGTCCAGGAGGGAGGTAGCATAGCGAATTGAAGATGGGTTCACAAACGCCGATATACCCGAGGGGAATTCGACTAAAAAGCTGACATATGGATGATCCTCGCCGAGGCCATTCGGGTCGATGTCGTCCAGGCCTATCGTTATAGTATCAAAGATGTCATCTTCTTCATCTTCTTCAACGCTCTGAAAGGGCACATCGTGTGTATTAGGCTGCAGTCCCTCCAGTGGAAAGTGTGGCGAAACATATTGACTGGAGAAAGCCACGGAAGAGTGAGCGAGCGCTTCCCTCGAGGTGTAATCATTGGCCGAACGATAAGATGTGAACGAGCCCTTTTGTCTGAGAGACGGCCGGTTGTCCGTCGACGTGGACCTTACATCAAGGTGGTCAGGCTGCTTTGACTTCGATCGAGCCCGGTGCGAATTCTGGGCTAGAACGACACTACCATTGCTCGAACCGACGAGTGAAACGAAAGAAGACTTATGGCTCAAGCCTCGTGACTGGCGTGACGCAATCGTCCTGTAGGAGACATCTTCATCCTCTCCTTCGAGCGAAATAGCTGGATGAGGGGGCGGAGGTGCGCACTGGGCTGGCGGGTCTACCGCGTCTGGGATAAGCTGGTCCAGGTATTGCGGAAGAAGAAGGAATCCCGCTCGATGTGTGCGCTGGTCTTCTCGCTGAACCAGAGCTTGTTGTATCTTCCTCTCCTCAGTGAAGTTGAACTTGCGTCCAATTACTGCAAGGCGAATGGTGGTTTGGAGATGAGCTTCTGTTTCCACAGGATGTTGGTATCTCGACTTTTGGCGTGCTGCCGACTCTGCGTTGACGCAAGAAACTTGAATGTTTGGCACGATGATGTCCGCCCGCTTTGAATAGTGTGACCGAGCCCAGTCATTGAAGTTCACATCGATAGCGTCGGTCGACACCAGGAAGGCCGCTTCGTCGACATGTAACCAGACCCGGACAAAGTCTACGGCGACCCGCGCGAAAGTCACATCGTAGAAGATCAAGGAGGAGTAAGGTACCAAAGCATTCTCGACATCGTCGAAAGAAAATGCCAGACCCTTGCCACCCCTTGCGACCGCAAGTAAAAAGTCTGAGGTGCACTCCCCTGAAATACCGCCAACGGATACATCCCAGTTGCAGACGTAGGCGGGTTCCGAAGGCGGCAGGCCGAAAAGCTTATGGCCGAAGATTCGGAGGCCGTCGATGAAGAGCTGAGTGTTTGAAGACGACATTCCAGGAGAGTCCAGGGCACCCTCGGTGCTACCCAAAGAAAGGCTCACGGGGCTGACCTCTATCTCAATCTCCATGAAATAATTCGTGAAACGCAAATCAGCCGAAACGCTCGCCAGTTCCCCCTGTACATAACGATCTGCGGAGTAGAGATTGGTAGGCAACATAACCCTGAGGTCGTCAACCTTGACGCCCAGGATAACGTCGAGATCATTTGACTTCTTGACGGGGGGCTGGTTTGCAGCCTCCGCGCCAGGATTCTGCTTCTTCAACTGGAGCTGGTTTTGATATTCGTCAAGCGTCCTGAAGTGAACGAACTCGCCAAAATAATTATCCTTCAGCAGGATGAAGTACCGAATGAGGAAGCCGTACAGGTAGATGTAAGGGGACTGGCCACGGACATTGAGGATCAGAGTATCCGTGTTCGCAGTCGAGGTGGTGGCATTGTAGTTGTAGCTTCCGTCCACCACGAGGCCTTCGATGTGGCCCAGATCCCGGGACGAGAGAAAGGCGGCCTGTGTGTTCCACTGAGGAATCCGAAGCGCCAGATCCAGCGAATCCGCACGAACATCGAACGGAATCGCGTTCTTGTTCGGTCGGAAGCTATCGATAGGGATGCAAGACTCAGCGGTCAAGCAAGGGCTGGTGAGGATGAGGTACGTATTGTCCTCAATGGCGGTGGCTTTGTCAATGATGTTGGCCTCGTTGACATTCAGATAGATCTGCAACGACTGCAGGTTGAGATGGACGTGATACTTGAAAGGCACAAACACGAGGTAGTCGGGTGGCGGGCCGGTTGTCCAGTCATCAACAAGGTCAACAAGGAGGAAAATATGGTCCCTCAGCATGAACAACTCCATCTTCTTGCTGGTGATGTTGAAGTGCCAATTTCTGAGAGCATTCCATGACAGTGGATTGGAAAGATCGCAGGATATCCGTAGGGCGCCGGATCGCCAAAGCAAGTCGTGATTGACGCTGCTCCAAAGCTCAGAGCTGGGCACATCGACATCGAGCTTCGTCGTGTAGCCCGTTGAGCTGGCCAACATATCCATGTTGAACTTGACCGATGAATTGGCAGGGAGCTTGACTTCAAGCCATCCCGCAGGCCGGAGTTGAGTCGTATCCCCCTTGCTATTCTTTTTCGCGCGATTCCTCTGCTTCCGTTTGGTGGGCACCTTCTGGTGCTTCATCGGGGGCTCCTTACCACGCCAGCGCCAGTTCTTGGACTCCTCTCGAATGGGAACTCTCAAAGTAACTGTGTCGTCAATTTCAACGTAGAGCTGAAATGTTGTAGCCATTCTCCAGTCACCGGGGTCCAGGGGCCGAGCAGGAGTTGCGTCTTTGCAAAGCGAAGGGAAGAAGAATCGCTGCAAATCAGCCCGTTGACGATCTGCCCAGGGGCCATAGTTCATCGTCCCACCTTTGACAGCAAAATTTATACCCCAGGCCGGAGGCTCACTGCCGTTGATGCTGACAGGAAATGCCTTCGCATTGCCAGGGCGCCTATTGGTAGGCACCTTGCCCACAGCATCCCAAAACATGGTCAACACAGCCTCAGGGCTGTCCAGGACAGTTGTTACCGCGGCATACTCCACAGCTGCCCAGCGGGCCCTATCGTCTCGGTCGCGATCATCAAGATAACGAGTCAGGCCTTGCCACTGACTTACGCCAGGAATCCCTGAGGCAGCGGTGTTCATGCCAGCCCGCGAGTCCGTCGAGAAAGACTCAACAGAACGTCGCCAGTACGGGATCAAGTTGCGCAAGGAACTAACGGCTTTTCTGCGGTGGTGACGGAACAGAGATCGCTTCGATACCACCTCCTGGCTTTGAGTGTTGTCGCGATCCCGGGTCGCCCGAGCGACCTGGTCCTCTTTGAAATCTTCGTTCTCCTTCATCTCCACGACCGGGTGCTTGAACTGGACCTTGAAGGTTTGCCGATAAGGGTCAACAGTGACAGTTTCCGAAGCGTCGACTTCCACGTCAAGCGAGTCAGCCCTGGCCACGAGGATGGCCTTTGTGTTTTCATTGCCCATGACAAGCGCGGCCTTTTGGCACCGAAGGTGGATAGGAAATAGTTGAATCATGAATGGCAACTCAGAGTCGAAGCTGCTGTTTTGGTTTTCGTCATCTTCGCCGCTTCCAAGCCCAGTTGTCATGCGCCGGTACATATATCTCTGTCGATCATCCGACTCTTGCTTCTCGTCCAACCCCTTTTCGCCTTGGTGGTCAAGGCTGCCTTCAGGTTCCCCCTCTTTCTTAGGCCCGCGAGGCCGCAGTGCAGTCTCATCCTTTTCTGATACGCCACTTGAGCGGGCATCTGGGTCGTTGAGCTGAGTGAGCCCTGCAAGAACGGAGTCGTATGCGGGACTACGGTTGTACACGAACCACTCCAAGCCGATCAGGTCCACTTGAATCCGGCATGGGAGCTCTGCATTCTTTTGGTCACTAGTTGGGGTCGAATCCGTGGTTGGTAGCCTCGATCTCCGAGAGTCGATAATGTCTGCGTCGCGCACTCGCCTCAGCCAATACCGCCAGGTTATGTAGCCATGTTGAATCATAAACGTTTCGTTTTCGCCATGATACCGTAAGCCCGTGAAGAAGACTCGGCCACCCAAGAGAGATATTTGAATCGCCTTCACATCAATGTAGACTCGGTACTGGTGCCAGGTGTAGGCTCGGATGGCGTAGGAGACGATCGACCCGAAGGCCCGGTTGAAGTAAAGGAGGAAGAAGATGGAGAGGATGCAGCACAGGGCGACGAAGATGAGGAATTCGCTATCAAGGTTCGAGTTAGAGGCTGAAGACCAAGGCAGAAGCTGTGTAAGGGAAGTTGATGGACGTACAAGTTGAACTGGGGACGCGGGGTGTCTCTGGCTACGACAATGCCATTGACGAGGCCGAGCTGGGTGACGTTCATGACGGACGACGAGGCTCACGGAGCTCGAAAAGCTCCACAGGGTTACAGAGAGACACGTTGCATCATATAGAGGCCTTCGCCAACGGGTCTGGAATACTTCGGCGGCTAGAGATTGTTGCGAGGTTCTGCAGGCGAAGCATAGCAGCTCGTTGATGACAGGAGTCGGTCAGGAGCTGTCAGGTCATGGAGATTAACTTCGCGACGCGATTGTTGAGGTCCCAGCATCCGTCCCCTGTCGGACAGCGGAAGCAGAGTAGCGGAGCGACTCAACTGTCATAGCGCCGGCTCAGTGGCCCCGAGCACTGTTCTAGCGCCCGCGCCCCACACACCTAAACAAGCCCGGGTCCACGGGACAATCAAAGCTCCTGGAGCACCCCCCATGAACCATTGCCGCAGTTGCAGCTCTGGAGAGCAGGCCGTAGCTCTGGCGTGGCTTTCTCGGAAGGAGCCCGACGCATGAATCATAATTCCGCCCCGGCGTCACGCTTCCTTACGTACCACGACAAGGCAACGAAATACATCATCTGCTAGCTTCCTCTGCGACAGCTTGCCTGGCAAGACAACCAAGATAATCACGGGGCTCCCGGTCCGAGAGGCGTCGTCATCGTCGCGGCACGCCATTGTTGACATATTTGCATCTCGCCAGCGTCTGCTGCGCTTCCATCTCTCCTTCTCCTCGCCGCGAACATCATAATACATGACCTTGCGCAACCCGCCAGACATGTGCTAGAACTCGCCAGCCGATTATTCGGATACGTACCAGATCAACTCAACGGACCCTCTGAGCCTCGATTCACCATGGCCGACTACGTCGAGATCATGTCGGACGGTGGCACCGGCCAGAAGCTCACATATGCAACCACCGTGGTCTCGGGTGTCGCGTCTCTAGCAGCAACAGTGCTGTCTATCATGTATACACCCTCGGACCCTCTGCGCCCATCTACCCAAGCGCCACGACTAACCGATATATAGTTCCATAATGCTGCAAGCCAAAAACTACCGGAAGCCCCTTTTGCAAAGATATGTTGTGCGAATCCTCCTTATGGTGCCGATTTACTCGGTAGCCTCATGGACAAGCATGGTTTCGTTGAAAGCCGCCGCGTTCCTCGATCCAGTCCGCGATATCTACGAAGCGTTCACCATCTATACATTTTTCCAGCTACTTATCAACTATCTCGGCGGAGAGCGCTCGCTCATCATCATGACACATGGCCGAGCCCCTGTCCACCATCTTTGGCCGCTCGATCATGTCCTGCCCAAGGTCGACATTTCAGATCCCCATAGTTTCTTGTCGATCAAGCGCGGTATCCTTCAATATGCTTGGTTGAAACCAATTCTTGCCTTGTCCGCCATCATCATGAAAGCGACCGGCACCTACCAGGAAGGCTACATCGGACTTAGTTCAGGCTACCTCTGGAGCGGTATCATATACAACATCAGCGTCACCGTCAGCTTGTACTCGCTTGGCCTTTTCTGGGTCTGTATGAACCGGGATCTGCAACCTTTCAGACCGGTCCCCAAGTTCTTATGCATCAAGCTCGTCATCTTTGCTTCCTACTGGCAAGGGTTTTTCCTGTCTATCTTGGTCTGGCTAGGCGCGATCCCCGACGATGTCCAAGGCTACACGCCAGACAACCTCGCGGCGGCTATACAGGATGCTCTCATCTGCATCGAGATGCCCATCTTTGCCGTGGCGCATTGGTATGCGTTCTCTTGGCATGACTTCGCCGACAACAGCATTCTATCCGCACGCATGCCCTTGAATCACGCTTTCCGAGATGCCTTCGGGATCAGAGATCTTATTGAAGACTCCAAGATGACTTTTCGGGGTGATAGCTACGGCTACAGGGTCTTCGATTCCGGCGACAAGGTTATGGCTCATGAAGATTCGAAATCGCGACTCGCAAGGCTCAAGGAAGGCATGCGATACGAACGTGGTGGGAAGGGAAAGTATTGGATACCCAAGCCGGGCGAGATCAATTCCACGACTCCTCTGCTGCGATCAAATGGGGAGACGAGTAACAACCGTCCGGACCAAATCAACGAAAACATGCATGGCACCTTTGATGAGCCCGAGCTGGATGCTGACGAGGATCGTTTGTATGAACTGGCTCGACAACTGGAGTATGGCGATTGGAACGTAAGTGGAGCCCTATTTTCTTGATCTCTTCGTTTTCTGACCTGGCCTTGATTAGTACCCTGTCATCACCGCCAGTGAACCACTAAGGGAGCGATACCGTTCTGCTAGAAGCTTTGGAACGAGGTCTCCTGCCTTGAGCACCCCAACTGTGAGGTCCCCAGCGACTGAGACGGGGCCTCATACGAGCAAAGGCAAGCAAAGGAGCGGAGAGCCGGCCCCGGAACCCGTGGTTCCCATAAAAAAGAAGAAGAAGCCTAAGAAGGCCGTCAAACATGAAGAACCTGACCCATCCAGACTTGGATTGGGCAAGGGCCCTCCCGCCCCCGCGGAATCTAGTCAAGTTCGTGGATACGACGGAGGAAATAGCCCCGTCAACGAAGAGACCAGAGAATGGGATGGTGCTCGAGAGCAAGCGCACCCTCACGATCACACGTCGAATTATCAATCAGGTTACCAGGTAGAAGACGACGATGAATTCCGGAATGTTTGGGGAAGTGATGAGGAATCTAGGTAACATGGTCACTTTGTTTATACCACCAAATACCCAGGAGTCTACTTAAACCCGGTGTAGACGTGGGAGCATAGCACGGAGTTTTGGTCATTTGTTTTGTACGTTTATTCGGGTCGAGATGGCCATGCATAGTGTATCTGTCAAGAGATGCACCCCATTGACCTACTCGGTCTGAGAAACGTTCTGTGATGGTTTATGGCTGACCTTGGTCAGGAGGCTGGTCGGGTCGGGTCTATTGGTACACTATTGTATACATGTAGATGGTTTGGGACAAATAGACGACACATTTCCCATTTTTGACTCCTCTTTTCTATGCCTACGCGGTAGTTTAACACTTCCTCCTTCATCAACTCCATTTTCGGCGTCACTATACAACAGCTCAAGCCCAGGTCAAGCTGAAAACTTCAGCTCCATGCCTGGAAATACCGACCTCATTCTTTCCATTCTCACTGCGGATGCTCGTAGGTATCTTCTCCCCCTTCCTCTCCAGCACAATCTTCTTCTCGGCGGCCTCAGGCAGCTTGTAGAAGCGACGCCCATTGTAGCTGAAGAATCCCTCCAGCTTCTCCTGGGTAACGTCGGCCTCCGTAATCACGCCCCGCTCGATAGCCTCCTCGAGACCGAGAAGGGCCAGCTGGACCACGTACGGCTGGGTGAACACACCGGCGGGTGCCTTGCCCTGCTCAGCGGAGGTCTTGGACTGCAGGGGATGAGGGGCACTGTCACTTCCACTGAGAGGGGGATATCAATATCTTGATCAGAAGCTAAGAAAGGAGGGTTGGTCTTACAAGAAGAACTTTGTGTTGCCGCTGACAACGGCCTTTACCAAAGCATCCCGGTCGGTGGGCTTCTTAGGGATTGGCTTGCAGAAGGCGAAGGGATCGCAGCAGGCCTCGTGAGAAGTGAGGTAGAGATGGTGAGCCGTGATCGTCGCTGCCATCCTTGGGTCAGATACACGTCGCTTGTCGTACACCCTCGAATAACCAAGACGTACCACCGACAGTAGGGCCACAGGCCTTGACAGCCTCCACAGCAGCAGCAGTCGTGCAGTGCTCGAGCTGTAAGGGCTCGTGTTAGCCAGTAATCAAAGACCAAGCTGACGATAAACGTACCACGATGCGCAGTTGAGGAAACCGCTCATGAAGCTGCTTCAGAGTGGGGAGGAATGCTTCCTCCAGGGTTGTCCCAGCGGGGGCAAGCGATTCAAGAACCTCTCCGTGAATGTTGAGAACTTTCGGGAGACAAGCTTGTTAGCTTTCTCAGGCTCTCTTTACGTTTTCGGGAACAAGGCACGACCACTGGAACCTCTGGTAATGGAGATGATTCCAACAGAGGGACTGGAGCCTTGGGAACTAGGCTTCCGCGTATGCGTATACTTACCAATACCGTGCTTCTCCATAGCGGCAAAGGTATCGTAAAACGCGGTGATGTCTGAGACACCGCTCTCAGAGTTGGTGGTGACTCCTTGTTGGTGTAAGCGCTATGTCTGTACAAGATAGACTCGAAGGGGGGTTAACCTTGCGGATAAAGCTTCACGCCAGTGATGCCAGCAGCAGCCGCTTGAGCAATCACATCTGGGGTGACTGAGGGATGAAGCTGGTAAGAGTTAGAGGCAGTTCAGGGTAAGGTCTGTTAGAGAAACTGACGTAGAGGGACATGAGGAATTTCACATCCTTGGTGATGGCGGTAAGCTTGGTCTTATATTCGAGCACCTGCAATCGAGTTAGAATGGAGCAACCATGCATGTTGTAGCACGTCATGGAAGAACCCAAGCTGTCATGTACATACCTGCTCAACAGAAGTAAGAGGGGGCAACTGGGCACACAACATCAGCAGATGATCAGATATCGATGGCTTTGGATCCGGCTGTCTCTGAAAACAGAATCACTCAAGCACGAGTCTCACAGCAGCCCACATACAAGATTGGGCATTCTATTCTCATTGATTAGCCCTTTCAATGCTCTTCTAGTTCTAGGATACAGAGTCCATACACAAATGCCGTATCAACTCCACCCTGGCGCACAGTCGGGACTACTAAGTCCATTAACTCGCCCTGGCGCAGATGAACATGCATGTCAGCTGCAGCCGGCAGCTCAAGTCGCTGGATGTTCTTCATTCTGAAAGAGTTATGAGTATGGCCGTTGGATTGTCTGTCTGTCAACCACAGCTCTTGACCCTTGTATTCGAGCAGGACCAGGATTATCAACAGAGGGGCATTTTTTTGTGTGCCCCGCACCTCTGGCAACGGCGATGATGACTAAGGCCAACGTTTTTTCCAGGGCATCGGAGAATTAAAGCCAACCACAATCTTGGGGGGCACATGGCCGGATTATCCTTCGACCAACTTCGCACAGGCGGTGTGAGAAATTTGTCGGTCTGGGAAGGCAGAATCGTGACCACGGCGAATCCATCACCTATTCGGCCAGCCCTACGCTACGATTCCTCTCTTTATTCTGGACCTGACTGGATCTCCAGCTCTGGGAACTGGTGGAATCGGCGTACTTGACGCCTTGACGGAATAAGTTGCGGGCCAGGGCCTTGCAACTACGCCCGGGAGCGCGCAATGGGCCGCAAGCCCAATCCCCTCATCCTCGAGTACTTCGTCCGAGGCCCCAAGCTCAACGACAACAGCAACCGGTATCCACACACCTGTAAACAATGTGGCGAGAACTTCCCCAAGGGTAGGATCGATAGCCTGACGACGCACATCACCAAGAAATGCCCCGCCATCTCCGAGTCGGATCGGATGCGAGCATGCCTTGAGCTCCACGGCATCACCAGCGCCCGTGCGCCCCCCGACCGACCGCCGCATGATGCGCCGACCAACGGACAGACTCCTGTGGACGTCCCTAGCCTTCCACAGGGATGGAGCGCCCTCGAGACTCTCGCCGAAGCCTCGCGACAGGTCGATTTGAACGAGAACAACCGGGTTCAGAGCGCACCAAGTGTCAACGACCCCGCCGACCCCGCCAACCATCACCATGCCACCGATCGCTTCGAGCTTCACGAACAATTCACTTTGGAAAACCCTCCTGTGAGCTACGAGAACCGAACGCAGCAGGGAAATAGAGGTAAGACGCTTAGCTGACCGACCTGGAAGAGTCACACTTACCAACGCTGCACACCAGGCGTTGCCCAACAGCCACTGCCCGGTCCCGAGTTATCGCCCGAGGAGCGACTGCAAGCCTTGCTACCAAACAGCGTCGGCTCGCCAGAGCCTTCGAATATATCCGTCGCTGTTGCTGCGACGGCTCGGCTGAACCCGTCGCTTCTTGATCCCCAACTCGTCAATGAGAATCCGTCGTCGACACCGCCCCCAACAGTCGACATTCCGGCTCCCGTCGAAACCTCCCCGAGTGCGGTGGCGGCTCCTGATGGAGGGATATCGCAGCCATGGGGAGAAATGACGTATCTGGCCACCACCTCGCCGGTGCCTATCGTGCATGACCATCCGCCGCCGCCGATCCAGATGAACCGTGGTGGGATTCGCATGGACACTGGTGATGGGCAATTGAACGGGAGACCGCGCCATTCCCGATCTCGGTTCACTGCTGCTCGACGCAAGGAGGTCCAGGAGGTCCGGAAGATAGGCGCTTGCATCAGGTGCAGAATCCTCCGCAAGAACTGTGGCAAGGGAACCCCATGTGAGACCTGTCGAAAGGTCTTGGCCCCGCGAGTCTGGAGAACTGGCTGCGTGCGGACAAGGCTACAGGAGCAACTTGATCTATACTCGGCTGGTGTTCAGGTTGTCTTGTCGCAGAATCGAATCAACCTTTTGAAAAACCAACTCCAAATGACCCACGATGGCACCGTAATAGAGGTCTCTCATTTCCCTGAAACGGGTAAAGTCATCGCTCTCGAGGCCTTGGTTGCGCTCCTCGAACCTAGTGAGACTCAGGCCGCCACGCGAGGGAGCAAGGACTCTTTTTGGCAGGTTATCATGATCGACCAGGACAAGGAGGACATTCCTGGTAAAGTGGAAGCTTACATGCGCGACGTCTTTCATCTGTTCATTGAACGTGAGCCCTCGAGGTTCATGCGCGTCACTCTGGAGCTTGCAATCCAGCAATTAACCGAAGGCGAGGACGACTTGCTCCGCAAATCACTGGAGCTCTGGGGCCTGGTCGAAAGCATCGACCGCGAGAGGCAGTGGAACATCATCGAAAAGCCCGCCAGTGATGGAGAGGAGCCGAGGAGCATTCAGGAGGCCGAGAGCGAGAACGACGCCGACATCTACACGACGATCTGTATGCAGCTTAACGCCGCGGCAGAAAGAAAGGCCAACAACACATCCAAGGCTCTGCTGAGTGGCATGCACCGAGTGCTCCAGGACAGCAAGGTCAAGGTCAGCTTCAAGATGTACCTGACGGCCCTCATCTTTCTCAACTGCCTCGAGAAGTCCACATGGGCCTTCAAGGCCTGGGAGCAGGACCACCTTCGCCCCGGCTGGCCTCTCGAAAGGGATCCCAGCGTGTTTACGCAGCAGGGTGGGAACCTGGCCAGTTTGCTGAAGATGCTCCTCGGCATTCGCAAGGCTCTGCCGCAAACAATCCGCGATGCCTCGGGGAAGCTGGCCACTTCGGAGCAAGATCCTGTGGTTGTGAACTATTTTCAAAGTCTTGATTTGGACTGTAAGTGTTTCCCTGACATGTCAGCACTCAACTCTTGTCACTGACGTTGTGTAGACGATACCATCCTAGCCCGGCAAGAGGGGTCTCAATTCTCACCTGCAGACTCTCGCTCCCTCGAGATGATGTTTTGTTCACAGCTTCTTATCACAAACGTCCCTTAGAAAGTCAACTTATAGCATCGACACCTCACGAAAGGGCCAGGGAGGATATGCTAGACCGCTGATCGACTGGGGGGGGACTTCACTTCCTGTTTTAACCTTCTACCGCTTAATGGCTAATGACTTGACGGAAAAGCAACGATTTTTTGATACCACACGATGATTCATGTATGATTAGGCGTTCTGGCCAGTGATTCGCGCGAAACTTGGAGGAGGGTGAAAAGTACCATAAAAAGAAAACGGCCATGATTCTTGGAGCTGGCGTTGCGGTATAGACAAAGCAAGATGCCTCGGGGTTCTTGACAAGGAGATTAAAAAAAAAAAAGGTCTTTGGTGGATTTAGAGAAACACTGTTCATTACGAATCGCTCATCGTCGCTCTCGTGTCCTCCGGACACTCAAATAATTCAATACAGGCCGTTCGCTACAGATCTGTTTCTATCCCTTTGAACTCTCTAGCATGGTTGCCACGCTGGTTCTCCTTCTCTTTTTTTCGATGGCAGGTAGAGCAGCCGTGCGAACGCGCATCTCAAAGGTCCCTCTAGGTTGATATGCCGCTGTTGTTCCGACTCGGCCCATGCCCAGGTCGCTTCAGCTTCTTGAAGCACGCAAACTCGTTCTTGCTCGCGTCTCTCAGCCGCTTGAGCACGTTGCGCATCTCGGATAGCTCGCCCTGCAGGCGTGCGCGGGCCTCGTTGTCAGTGCGTGCGTCGAGTTCCTGGTAGATCTGGCTCTGGAGCTCCGATGCGCGCTCGGAGGTGTAGTGGCTGAGGGTCTGGGCAACGAACTCGACATCGAGCGTAGCCTGCATCAGAGCCTCGAGCGAGTAGCGCGGGCGGCGCCGGAAAGCTTCCAGGAGCTGGACAGAGGTCTGCTCGAGGAGGAAGGAAAGGACATCGACAGTGAGAGCTGGCGCCGTGGTGGAGACTTGAGAATGGACGAGGACCAGGGTGAGGAGGGCCTCGTAGATGTAGGGCTTGGCTGTCTGGGTGCGTTGGCCTTGGCCAGGTGCCCAGTCAGGGGCAGAGACACCGGCTTGGATGATATCGCGGAGCCTCTCAATTGATTGTTTCGTGTAAGATTGGAAGAGGCGCTCATGGATCTGCCCTAGGACCTCGCGGATCTTCTTGGATTCGTCGGTCAACTTGACCGAAAAGGCGTTCTCAAACTGTGAGTTGAGACTTGGCACTACCTGCGAGCGCAGGGCTTGGAGGTTGCTAAGGGTCACAAGCATGCGAATATTCTGCCCCAGTTGTGTCAGCAAGATGCAATCGCAAACGAATGTTGAGATGGAACTCACCCTATCCCCCGAGTCCAACGCTCCTTTGCCGGCCATTGAAGGCGCTGCGGCTGACACAAGCGACCCATCACCGTCAATCGACCAGTCGTCTTCGGTCCTCTTGAGGGATCGCTCCGCGTTCTCGACCATGCCACTTAGAGCCTTGTACAATGTGGTAACGTACTGGCTGCGAACCATCTGCTGCAGCTTGGACGGTGGCGGCAAGACGATATCTCCCACGCCCGGCTTCGACATGGCATCAGAGATGTAGAGAATCTTCTGCATGCCCGATAATAGCGTTCCCTCAAAAGCAGCAAAGCTTGCTGGCATCCGCGTCACGTCGCCCAATTCAACCGAGCGTTGCCAGTCCTCCACATACTTGATGTTCTCAGCATCCCGATTCCAGGATGCACATAGGGCTGTCACGCAGC
The DNA here is from genome assembly GCA_033030565.1 of Fusarium nematophilum. Classification (NCBI taxonomy): domain Eukaryota; kingdom Fungi; phylum Ascomycota; class Sordariomycetes; order Hypocreales; family Nectriaceae; genus Fusarium; species Fusarium nematophilum. The sequence continues at coordinate 84,634 of JAVIXY010000119.1, forward strand.
GCTCCCGAGAACCCCCGACTAGGGTTTTGAGGCGCTCCAAAACCTGGTTATCCCCTGACAAAATCGGCTCTATGCTGGCCATGTCGGACGCCCCCGAACCAACCAGGGTCAACATCTTGGACAGATAGTGAACGCCGCTAATGGAGTTTGACCAAGGTGGCCAAAAGGCGAACTTCTCCCATGCCTCACCTCTCTTGGGAGAGGGTGGCGGTAGGTTGTTCGGGTCAAAGTTGAAGCGAGGGTCTCGTGTGGCTGTCGGCGTTAATGACCCAGACATGGGCGTTGCTGGAGTATTAGGGGACACGGGCATTGGCGAGAAGAGTAGCGAGACATCTTCAGGAGGCATGTCCACGAAGAAGGCAAAGACGTGCTCGCGAATCATGTCAACCAGTTCCACTGCTCCCTTCCGCAGCTCCCCAACACTCTGGGGCGATAATTCATGATGATGCCGAGATTCGCCCTGGAAGCCGGTTGGGAGGCTCGCCTGGGCCTTGCCGCTGATAAAGCCTTGTACTGTTTGCCAGAAGTCGACCACCTCGCCAAGGATGCCCTGAGACGACAACAAGCTGTTCAAGAACGAGAGCATCTTCTCCCACAGCTCAATCACGTCGGCAGAGTCAAAGGTCAAAGGCTTGCCCTCGATCACTGGCCGGCCAAGCGATCGCAGATGTGCCGCAATTGTGTTAGGGTTAGGCTTGTCGCCGCTGGCCAGCCTGCGGCGAAGCACCTCGATTTCGACCTTTGAACGGTCTGCTGTAGACTGGATCTTGCCCTTGAGGTAGTCATACCGACTCAAGAGCCAGACCCAGATTGGGTTATCATCAGCGCCGAGCTCCAAGAGTATGCCGATGAGCTCCATGTGCTGATCCTGAGCGCGGCCGGTCATATTCTCCGACTTGGACACTGTGTGAAGCGTGACGAGCCTCTTCCAGACGTCTCGCTTGAAGCTGCGAATTTGCTGGTCCACATCATGCCACATACGTCCAGCTATCAGTAGCTGATAGAGCTGTGGCTCCGTTGGCGTCCCTCCTCCCAGTTCATCAGATAATTGTCGCGCTGCATCGGCGATCTTCCTGGCCCTACTGAACTCGTCCACGAGCGATTCATAGTCTTTGCGCTTGATGCTGTCGGCTATCGCAGTGCTCAGCTCAACATAATCCTTGAATCGAGTTAGGTGGTTCGAAACGGTCTTGAGATTCTCCTCCTTCTCCCGTCCCCCCAACGCAGGGCCCCAGACATCCTCGGCCTTTGCTGACACATCCAGCAATGGTCCCTTGATTCCGAGAACACCATACTCGCTCTCCTTTGTCAGCGCATTTTTCTTTCGCGTGTCTGCTACTGGGGAGGTCAAGGGGTTGTTGAGCCCCAGGCCAGGGCCGGCGCTGCTGTTCCTGAAGCTACTGCGACTAGCAGCGCGGGAATGACCACGAGCGCGGGACGTAGGCGGTTCGACCCCACGATATTTCATCTCCTTGTAGACATTGTCTATCGTAGCCTTGGCTTTTACGAACCTCTCAAAATTCGTCTCTACCAGGACTTTGAGAGACGCTGACTTTTGGTCAATGGATTGCGAGAGAACGTCGAGGCCTGTGAGTAAGCTTCGGGTGTCGGCTGTGGCATGCATTTGTGATAGGAAGAGGGCTGGGGAGAATGTGGTCGAAGAGAGAAGAAATCGATTTCCTGTTGAGGTCAATTTTGTGTCCTATAATGTCTCTTCAGACAGTCGTAGAGTATGCGGGGACCTACGTAGCCGGTGGTCATCTTGGAGCGGCAGACCCAGATGCTTGAGGGTTCTGACAACGCTGTCTGTAGTTCCCAATGGATCCGGCTCATCCTTCTGCACCAGAGTGCTAACGCCGCCCTTTCCGCTTTCCGAGCCCAGCACGGTGCTCCTCCGATGGCTCACGGCTCTCTCGAGTGCTTGATAGCGGGACTGCCTCCGCTGCAGTTTGGTTCCCTTGTCGCCTTCGTCATCGTAGTCTTCGAGGTCCTTCTCGGCAGGCCATTCTGAGGGATAGAGCGTTGGGATCTGGTAGAAGTCTAGGATGGTTCGCTCGGTGTCGGCCATGGTTACGGTGACGGTGATGGTGTTGGCCTCAAGGTGGGACAATCAGGGGATGCGTCGCATGCTCGTTTCGCCAGGTCGACTTGCGCCCGGTCGGCGCGTGCAGAAGTGGTTGTACTATTCGATGGTGAACTCAAGATCGGGGAAGTCGCACAAGTGTCGTCCAGTTGCACAGTTCCCCGGTGGCAAGGAAAAGTCGAGGCTGTAGGTTGATTTAAAGATCCGATGCTGTGAGCTGCGAGCTAGCTTGTGCATGTGGCTGGACGCGTTGTCGGAGGTTAGGTACGTGAGCCGCATCAGGCTCGAGTACGGGGGTTCAAGGTGTGGCGGGGAATCTGTGGCTCAACTCTTTTTCTCCAACTTTTGTGACGTTGCACGGGGTAGAGGAACTGTGGCTAGTGTCCCTCCACAGGAGGCGTCGTGGTGAGGCGCGGATGCCCACCGGCCCCTCGTCGGCTCGGAGAGGATTTTAGGCCTCAAAAAGGTGCTAAGCGTAAGTCCGGCGGCATCCGAGGCTTGTAGCCGAAAGAAAGTCAAGAAAAACCGCGGAAAAGTGGAGGCGGGTGGATACGGGCGCCGCATAGACCACACAAATCCACGGGAATGCCGTGGCTCGCAGTGGCTAGTGGCCGGTTGCAGTGCCACTTTAGGCAATCGCTGTGGCTCGTCGGCTTGCAGCATTGGCCATTTGTTTTCACTCGCTCGGCTCATTGGCACTGCCCTGGGAAACTTCTCTAACTTTTGGTCAACTCTTACAGCTTTCTCTCCTCCCCCAGACCTCCTCTTCCTCTCCTCTTCTCCCACGCCCTCTCCCCTCTTCCTCTTGTTTCTTCTGTTCGAGTCGCGACACTCGGGTAATTTCTCTGCTCGTCTTCAAAATGCTGGCCATTCGAGCTCTTCAGACTCCTGCCTCCCGGCACGCTCTGCGCGCAGCTCCCCGCGCCGCTGCGACTTGGGCCGTCTACGTATGAGATCACCACCAGCGCATCGCTAAACTTTTTTTTTTTTTACTTTGGCGGGCAGCAATCGCCTTTACTGACATCTCCCCCAGAACCGATGCTACTCGACCGCCGGCGAGAAGGTCGCCAAGTATAACGGCACCAAGGATGCCAATGTACGTTTTTACGCTCCCTCATAACACAACTTTTTGATGATCCTAGCGTTCGGCTGGGCCGAGCACGGTGCCGAGATAAAATAGCTCAGTCACGATGCTTGGCTACGGCCTCAATCACAATCAACAGTGTGCTAACATGATGCGCAGGGCAACTTCCTTGTCAGCTTGATCGAGGGTGACGGTATTGGCCCTGAGATCTCTCAGTCCGTCAAGGATATCTTCGCCGCCGCCAAGGTTCGTCCGTCATGACAACTCGCGCCCGCACCAGCTCCACCAAATCAAGACCATGCTAACACAACATCGTGTAGACTCCCATTGCCTGGGAGCCTGTCGACGTCACCCCCATTATCAAGGACGGCAAGACCGCCATCCCCGACGCTGCCATTGAGAACATCCAGAAGAACAAGATTGCCCTCAAGGGTCCTCTCGCTGTACGTTGACCCGAGCGCAAATCCGTTGCATCCGCCACAACCTCCGAGATGGCCCCAAGTCTAACGTCAAACCTCTAGACGCCTGTTGGCAAGGGCCACGTTTCGCTCAACCTGACCCTCCGACGAACCTTTAACCTCTTTGCCAACCTGCGACCCTGCCGCTCCGTCGCCGGCTTCAAGACACCCTATGACAATGTCGACACCGTCCTGATCCGAGAGAACACCGAGGGTGAATACTCGGGCATTGAGCACGTTGTTGTTGATGGCGTCGTCCAGAGCATCAAGCTCATCACTCGCGAGGCCAGCGAGCGTGTCCTGCGATTTGCCTTCCAGCACGCCGAGTCCATTGGCCGCAAGAAGGTCCGCGTCGTCCACAAGGCCACCATCATGAAGCTGTCGGACGGTCTCTTCCTCAAGGTCGCCCAGGAGGTCGCCAAGGACTTCCCCGGCATCGAGTTCGACGCCGAGCTGCTCGACAACAGCTGCCTCAAGATGGTCACCGACCCCACCCCCTACAACGACAAGGTCCTTGTCATGCCCAACCTCTACGGTGACATTCTCTCCGACATGTGCGCCGGTCTCATCGGTGGCCTGGGTCTCACCCCCTCCGGCAACATCGGTGACGAGTGCTCCATCTTCGAGGCCGTCCACGGTTCCGCCCCCGACATTGCCGGCAAGGGTCTGGCCAACCCCACTGCTCTCCTGCTCAGCTCCATCATGATGCTGCGACACATGGGCCTGACTGAGCACGCCGTCCGCATCGAGTCCGCCATCTTTGATACCCTGGCCGAGGGCAAGGCCCTGACTGGCGACCTGGGCGGCAAGGCCAAGACCCACGAATACGCCAACGCCATCATCTCGAGGCTGTAAATACCTACATAGTTTAGATACCTGCTGCTTGCCCGGGGTTATGCGCGTTTTTTTAGGGTGGTGTTCATGTAAACTGTACCAAACCTAGATTCAGGCACGGCGAAATGATTACGGAGTTGTTCTTCATGACTTGTGCTCGGGAGAAGTATTGAGAACTGACGGGGTCTGAGTGAGTGCATGGTTGACTGACGGTCTTCAAGGGTGCACGAGCTGGCTCACTATGAGATGACAAGGGGAGATGACCCACACAGCATGAAAGCTATTTTATTCCGAGCTGTCTTCACAATACTTCCTTGGCCGAGTCTCAGCGTCAACACGATCAACCCATTTCTCCATGTTGCTTTGCCAAGCTTGATAGAGCCTCTCCGCCCGTTCCAGCTCGTCCGCCTCGTAAGACACGGCCGGGTCATATGAGTCTTCACTTCCCCACGACTCACAACTTCTCGAATCGTCCTCATATTTACCGCCGCCTTGTCCATCCCCTCCCCGGTCCTCGACCTCTTCATTCTCCTTCCCAACATTACGCCCAGGGCGCTCCTCGAGCCCGGATTCTTCCCAGACAGCGATAATACTCTGTCCGGCGCTCGCCTTCCTGCGGAAATAACTGTCGTTATCCCGAACATTGGTGCCTGTAAGGCTCGCCCACTTCCAGTCCTTGCTGTCGTGGCCGTCGCCCAGGATGTGGTAGGAGCATGCTTTGACCGTGAAAACCTGACGACTCTCGCTCCATGAGATGTTTACATCGGTTTCGGTCAAGCACAAGGAGCATTCCCGGGTGCTTATCCACTCCCGCGGGCGTCGGTGCTGGAGCGCATGCCACGGCATGACGCATCTCTCTGAGAATGGCTTGTCGACAAGCGTCAGGTGGTGGCAGAGGCGCTTTGGATGCCTTGCGCCGTACTCTCGAATTGCGGCGGCCTCGCTCCGCTTGAGCTCGAAGAGGTATTCGCAGCGAATCGCCAGTTCGAGGGAGCGGCTGATGCGGGCCGTGGTAGCCGCCATGACACCGATCGGCCCCAGAGTTTCCAGAAATCTGCCCTCGATCTGGGAGATGGGGAGCCCGGACTGTGGGCCCCAGCGGTAGGCATTCATGACGAGCCGGACGTGGTGGTGGGCCAGCGAGTAGTCGCCATGAAGGGGCGTGAGCATATGCGAAAAGCGTCTCCTCGGGCAAGCTCGCCAGCGCTCGTCGAGGACCCAGCTAGCCTTTTCTTCAGGCGACGTTGGCGACCAGCTTCTGTCCCACGGATGCAGGACGTCGCAGCCGTCGCAGTAGTAGTGAGTCCTGCCGACAGAAACGTCTCTCTCTAGACGCAGGAGGAATAGGGTGCGTTCGGTGCCATGGAGGGGGTGCTCCTTTTGGCGACGGCGATCGGTCTTGTGCGTTTCCATGAAGGCAGGGTGTGCCAGGCCAAAGCAGGTGCGGTCGATCTTGTCGAGATACTTCATAATGAGGTGCTGAAGATCGTAAGGTAGGTCTATGGCAGAGGTCTGCATGTGTGGGATCGATCCCATAACTCCCGATTTAGTGTAGGACACCTTGCCTTCAACCTAACCTGGAGACTGTTAACTATCGATGATGGGCAATGGGAAGGGGGTCTGCATCGGAAGCCTGGTGTTGGGCCTTTTATACCTAACTATCTTGGATTTCTGTCTTCGTGGGTGCATATGCCAAAGTTTGGAGATGCATCTCGAGGTCTGCTGCATCTATACTCTCGCAGGGACCCAGAGGCAAGTTGAAACTCGGGTGAACGAGTCAAACGGGCTCAAAGCGGAAAATTCCCAAGCCAGAATCTCTCGCGACTTCCTGGCATTATGTCCATTAATAAACAAACATTCGCTCGTAATGTACATACAGACCCAGATTCGTCCTGTTGTTGTTCCGATGTGACCTGTCGCCTCGTAAATCGCTCCTCCTATCCCAAGCCTCGCCCAATGCCGAGGAGCCTGCCTGTACGCCTTGCCCCCCCATCATAGAAACTGCCATCGTTCAAAACTTCGTTTCGGACGTCCACGTGTCGAACGACTTTACAGTCGCCCAGTCCGAATCTCCTTATCGAAGATCTTGACCCCCCACACCTCGTAGAACTGTAACACCCCGACCGTCTTAAGCCGGAGACGCTTCCCGCAGTTGGAGGCGTCATCGTCATCTTCGTCGCTTTCACTATCAGAGCCCCAAGATGGCAGCACCGGGAGAGCGCTGTTGTTGTGATGGGGGTTCACAGTGGCCTTTTCCTTGCCCTTATCTCTCCTCTTGACTCCTTCCTCGAGAGTCTCTGAAGGGCGGATCACCCTATCCAGCCGGTCGTCTTCCATGGCAATCCATTCCAGCTTCAGCTCAGGATGATGGGAGAGGTTGTCCACGATGAAATTGAGGATCTCGCGCATGACCCATATGCATGTGTCATTGTTTCTGAACCGAAGAATATTGATGGCTCGGAGATTGATCAAACCAGCAAAGTATTGCATAAACGCATGCTGCCGCTCCAGTTAGAAAAGCCTCTGCTCCATGGGATGGGGTTGCGAAACTTACCACCGCGTGAATATTCATGCTGAGAGCGAGCTCCTCAAGCTGGACTCCGCGGTTGCAAATGAGGATCATGGCTTTCTGGTTTGCATCCCAGCCAGAACTGTTTGACTCATCCTTGATCATGAGCCTCTTCAGGGTAGGCATGTGCCTCTTGAGTACGAGTCGACGGATCTGATCGATTGTGACCGTGGTCCGGGTGGCAAAGCTTTCTGGCTTGTACTTGTGGCTCCTTTCCAGCAAGAAGAGATCGTGTAGCTCATCTAGCTGAGACATGCAGTTGAGGAAGGCAGTGGACACGTTGTCGGTAAAGACACTGCGCAGAGCCAGCGGACGAACCTTATTCTCTTTGGAAAGCAAGGTCCAGATAGGGCCTTGATTCCCCACGTTCAAGAGTGTGAGGTTCTTGAGGCACCGTAGGTCAATGGCCCTTGACAATATGGATGCCTTCACTGGGACGAGGTAGATGCCCAGCGTTTCGAGGGCAATTCCACGAGTATCTCGGATGTACTCATCCATAGACCGTCGCGAGGCCTCAGTATTATCCTCCTGTGACTTTCCAGGCAGTTGATTTTCGACATCTTGGATCTCAGCCTCTGTCATCTTAATCTCTCGGCGAATGTCCATGACGCACTGGCCGAGTTCCTTGAGTTGGTCTTCTGCATCCTTGACTTGGCCAAGATCCACCCCACTGCCCTCAGCTCGAAGCGCCTTAATCTTCTGAACAAGGGCATCAGTGTCATCCCGGCATCGTAGCAGGTTCGACAGGAACGTCTCATAGTTCGCTCGCTGTGCTTCGAGATTCGCGTATACTCTGCCGAGGTTGGACATCAGATTCATGACGGGAGCTGCTGGGGAAGACCCCGGTGCCGGCGTTTCTGACGGCACAGTCGTGGTTTGGGGCTCGGGCTGCTTAGTATCGGACTCCTTGGCCTGCTGGTCGTCGAGCTCCTCATCCAGATCTTCCACGGTATCCAAATGTTCGATTTCAATGTCATCAGGCGATACATCATCGCTGGAGCTTTTCGCTTTGGTTCGGTCGGCCAAGCTCGCGGTGGTCTTGCTCTCCGAGTTGGAGCGATCGCCCTTGTCAGATTGCTGCCCTTCGTTCTCCTTGGGTGTACCAGAGCCACTCCCAGATGGCCCATCGAGCCCTTGAGAAGGCAGATCGCAAGAGTCTACATACTTTCTCGCAGCCTTCTCGATCACATCAAGTATATCCTGCTGCGCGGTTGAGAAGTCGCGTGAACCATTGATGTGGGACATGAGCCTCGAGGAAACGCTCCGGATAGATGATACGAACTCCTCACGCGGGTCCTCCGAGGTGCCATTGTCGTCAGCTTCTTGGTTATCCTCCTGACTACACGCCGCATCACGAGGACTCTGATGAAGGGGTGCCTTCTTCGTGATGAATGGCTCGACATCGAAAATCCTGCCCAGAATTGCCTCTTGTAGCTTGCGCTCCTCCTGAGAACGAAACGTCTTTGCGGGGCCAGTCGCGTCGAAGCTAGTACTCTGTGAGGCGGGTACAACTTGAAATTCGTCGTCGACATCGGAATCATCCGGGTCGGAATCTGGGGGTGGCCGCCTGGCTTGTGCGGCCAGGGATTCGGAGAGCGATAGGTGCAGTTCGGTCAGCGTGGAGGACGAGTTCCTAACACAAGTCTTAAGCTCCGTGACCAAGTCTAGGTTGTCAATGTCGAGAACGGAAAGGCTCTTCAGTTTCTTGAACCCAGAGAGGGTGGGGGGTTCCTGAGCCATCAACCCACGTTTGCCGGTCTTCGACTTTGGAGCTTGCTTTGATATGGGTAGCAGAGACGGCGGCGATGCGCTCAAAACCGGCACTGAAGTCACATTGCCCGTGAAAGGAGCTGAGAAGACGGGTGGGGGGGGAGGCGGAGGGATGTCCGCCCAGTGAGTTGGGGCCGGGGGGAGGTCATCGAGAGTTAGCGGGAGTGGAGGCGGCGTCATGTAATAGGTTTCACCGGCTTGCATTCGAATGTGGAACTTCGTCAAGGTCTTGATCTTGTGCAGTTCTCGGAAGACAGGTCTGCTGAGCTCGACTCGGATGTTCCATCTATTGACGGTCAGAGATGAAGGGGGAAGAGGGACTGGGTAGCCAACTACCTGAAAGCTTCAAGCGACTTGGCTTTCTTGAGAGTGAGGTATAGCAAGGTATTGAGGAACTTTCCGCAGCTAGCACTATAGAGATAGGGCTTGTACGCATGCTCGGCTTTGACGCCGGTGCTCACAGTATCCATAGATAACTCCCTCAGATGCTTGGCATAGTTATACTCGCTGGTAGTAAACGTATCCAGGCCGCCGGCTAGGCCATCGATAGGGGACTCAAATCGGACATCGTCGTCGTCGGGGAACAGGATGTTGAAGCTGCGGTAGAGCTGGGCAGAGGCGAGCTCGTGGAAATGCCGGGACACGAGCGCACAGCAGATGAGGTCAGACTGAGAGCACTGGCAGAGACATTAGCGAGATTGGAACTCAAGAAAACTATACATCGGGAGAGCGAACATGGGACAAGATCTCCTGCTGTGTCTCGGCCGGGAGATCTAGAAACGTGAGCACACGCTTGGGTGGGGGGGCAGCCTCGTCGCCGGCAGCCTCCGCAGCCATGATGTATGAGCGGGGGCAGCGAGGCAACTAGGCGGCTCAACTACAACTATCGAGAGGAGGATGGATGCGAAGATGGATGTCCCAGACGATATGGAGATGTGGAAGATGAAGAGCCGACGTCGCGAGATGGGGGCGGATAGCGAGAGATGCGATGGGCTTCCTGAGCAATGCGACTTGGGGATGCGATGCGGGATGCGATGCGGATGCGCCGACTCTCAATAGGATCGATGGGATATTGTCAGTGAGCAAGGGCCAAGCGGAGGCCGACGGTCGTGACAGAGAAAAAACAGCTTAAAGGGGCGACTCTGAAGGACAGAAGCATTTGGCCTGGACCGAATATGAAGGGGCATGGGCTGGGGAGAAGCAGCCGCTGCAAGTCGCAAGTCAGTCGCTCTGGTCGGTCACTCGTCGCTCGTCGCGGGTCGCGGGTTGCAGGTTCCGGGGTCCTTTGTTGGTTGGCTACGGCTGGCGGGTATGGATTGGGCGGGGCGGATCAACGATTCCCAGCCAGCCCCAACTTTTCGGGGTACCTAGGCAATTTAAACACAGAGCAGAGCTGTAAATGAACTCACATGATCATAGACCTACGGATTCGTGATACGATAGTAGCAGCGTGACTGGACTACTTGGTCTAACCCAACAGACGAAACCACAGGCTCATTCTTTGTCAACCAACCCCATGTTTCCTTTTCCCGCTGAGGCATACCCATGCCATAGTTATGAGGGCTTGCTCTTTCGACGGCACGATCCGAAGGCAAAGCGGAGTTATTTTTGGCATGGATGTGGCCCGGGTGCCAACTTCGCTTTGTCTACGTACCTGCTGTCCCATTACCACTGGGCCGTGACGGGGAAACATAAACGTAGCAGCAGGCGGATGGTGGCCGGTCGTTTGGCATAACAGATGTCATGATGCACGAAACTGCATGCTTGCTCCAATCGATCACATTTATTCCCTTCTGAAGTGAGGCCTCTCGATCAGTGGAGACTGAATGTGTAGGCTTTTGGGAGGCAATCACTTTACTGGTGAATTAGGTGGTGGAGCTAAGGAGCACAGAGCGGACATGGACTCAAGAATTGGTTGTCTTCGATGCGATGGAAGTGAAATTTCCACCTTGTCTCTACACGTGGCCATATTTGACTTGCAGCCCTCTCATCCAGAGCCCCGGCCGTGTTGGATACAATCGGCTCGAAACCCTGGAAATCGTGTATTTACACGTAAACATCTTTCCAGCCTGGATCCTGACTTCATCGTCCTAAGTGTGGTAATCATGATGGTCATGTTGGTGGGGGACGTGTTCACTATTGAGCGCTCAGAAGGCTGAAACCTATCGTTTGGTACACAGCTTCAACAGAAAGCGACCGATACTGTCCCTGCGGATTGGCACTGGGTGATTTTCTTTGTACTTCGTGGATTTATCTTTCTTCCTCTGGTCGGTGAGTCTCTGAAATCACATGAATATCCCGTCATGGGATGAACATGCCCGCCGGACTTCAGCCGCAGTCTTGACTGCAAGACTAAAGGCGTCCGTCGGATCGGCAATGTACATGATGCATTAGTCGTCTAATAGCGCCCATCCCCAGTTGCCCCAGCTATGGCCTCCGCTAACTATAACTAACCCGCGAGCAAGAAATGTGGCCAGGGTTAGTGCACTCTTAAAAGTAGTCAGAGCATTGTTGGAGGTCCAAGAAAACAACAAAATCCGATATCCTCGCCTAGGTATATGAATGAAGAATTTTACCATGACATTAAATTGAAACAATAGTATAAAGGTCCCTTAAGCCTTGAAGCTTCCTGGGTGTCTTATGGCCCCCTTTGCAGTCTCTTTTAGCTATATTTTAGACGGTCAAAGGCTGAATCAGTGTCTTCGAAGTATAAGTTTCACTCTTGTGGCACTGTCCTGCCGGTCGTCAAGTGGAATGGAGGCTTTCGGATCGGTTTGGTTGATAAATTACTTGGCCCTTGGGCCCCTCTGTCGTCGAGGCCGGGGGCCCAGAAGTCGACATGGGGTACGGCAAAGTCCTTCCGACCCTCACTGATCGGCGCTTTAAACGAGGGCGGTGCTTCTCACGGTATGTATTTTTGGAACGAGAGGTAAGATAGGGAAGGGTCTCTTGGACCCCCCCTAGTCTTGGACCTCCCCTTGCAAGAATATCTATTGCATGGGTAAAAACCGCAGCTACTCGCCTATTGATAGAGAAACCCCTATAAACCAGCTAATCGGAATACTGAATGCCAGTGGGGAGAAATATTCTTGCAAGGGGAGGTCCAAGACTAGGGGGGGTCCAAGAGACCCGTCCCTATCTTAGCCATGAATTCTCAAGAAATCCAAGTTTACCGAATGACCTTGGATTGTTTCATAGCCCACCGTCAGGTCCACCCCCCGGGGTAATACGTGATGCATAGATCCAAATGGATACATTGTAAGATTGAGCACTATTGTACTGTGTCGGTCACTGAGGTGTGNGTCCCTATCTTAGCCATGAATTCTCAAGAAATCCAAGTTTACCGAATGACCTTGGATTGTTTCATAGCCCACCGTCAGGTCCACCCCCCGGGGTAATACGTGATGCATAGATCCAAATGGATACATTGTAAGATTGAGCACTATTGTACTGTGTCGGTCACTGAGGTGTGTGGCTTAGTCCTTGAGGATTGATGATTGTATCGCGGGATGCCTACCTAGGTAGTATGTCTCGATGAATTGGACAGTTCTCTCACTTGCACGAGAAGTACCATCCGGCCTGCTCAGCTTGAATTGGAATGAAATTACCTAAACCACCTACCTACGACGCACTAGAATTCTGGGCACACTCATGGCAAGAGCCAAGCCGCCACAGTCTTGGGTGATACCTAGGTAATGAGTAAGGCGACGCAGGCATCCTAGCCCTTCTCGATGTGATCGAGCAGGAAAGTACCCAGATAAGAGGCATTGCTCCAACGTGCGATTATCAGTGCAATTTTAGCAACCAACACCTCCCTCGCAAGGCATACTACCAGGCAGTCGAGGTTCTCTCTGTTGGCTCTAGAACATCATGAAACTTCAGCTCGAGGATCAGACGCTCTAAACTGCGGCTCCTAGCCCCCACTTACAGGGCTGTGTCCGACCCCTTCAATCAGCGCTCAACGATCGACTTGGCCTCGACCCCAACTTCTTGGAGAATCTGCCTTTTCTTCCTTCACTTCATCCTCGTCGCCTTCTTTTCGGGTTGTTTGCTCTCTCTCACTGTCGCTACCTCCAGTCTCTGGAATTTGCCTGGCATTGATTCATCAAGTCGTCGCCATCCTTGTTTGCCGTCGACTGACGTGGCCATCCTGTCTCACATTGGATCTGGATTGTAGCGACGCTCCAACCGCATCAAACCACCTCCACCTTCCGGTGGTCTCACGCGAATAGAACCCAACGTCGGGCACACTCAGAACGAGAGCGGCCACTCTAGTCCGCCGACGCCATGACAGAGACCGAAGAGCCTCAATTTACCACCCTAGCCGAGCGCATAGCCGCCCTCAACAAAAAGAAGAGCTTTACTGGCACCCCGAGCCCTGAACCAATTCGCAAGCGGCCGCCCCCTCCACCCCCGCCCGGCCGCCCTGCCGTCGACACCAGAAGCCAGACGCTTCCAGTTATCTCAACAACCCCTGATGCGCCAGCTCATAGCAGTCCAGCGATCCCTCCCAGACCCAAGCGGAATGTTTCAACGCCAGCTCCACGGCCAGCTTCAGAGGAAACCGCACAGGATGAGGCCCAACAACATCGTGCCGTGGCCCCACCTCCCCTCCCAAGCCGCACTCCATCCATGCAATCAGCTCCAGGCTTGCCACCACGGCGCACCGCGACGCAGCCTCCCAGCTTGATGGTCAGACGTAATTCTGGATCCTCTGAGATATCACAGCATTCTACTCTATCGACCTTGTCTGCAGGCCGCCCTCCCTCGTCTGTGACCAGCCACAGCTCCGAGGGTCCAGGGTATAAACTACCCCCAGCCTATGATCCAGCAAGCCTCCCTAAGCTGCCACCTTCTCGAAGAGAACGAGAGGCCCAAGAGGCTGCAGCCAAGGAACTTGCGCAGCCTAAACGTACTGTGCCTTCGTCTCAACCCGCTCGGAGCGCCGAACCTGCACCAGCGCCCCGGCCAAATCTTCCACCGAGACTGCCTTCGCGGCCAGCAAAGGCGTCAGGAAATGCGACTCCAGAACCGAAAGAGACGGTTCAGCCCAGAAAGCTACCGCCGAGGCCGTCGGCGAATCCAAAAGCTCCAGTGATTATCGGATTCTCATCAAAACAAAGCGCCTCACAGCAAGAGGACGCTCAAGCACGCCCCGCGATACCGGCGGTTCGACCCCCTACCGCGAGCCGAGCCCAACCAGAGGACGGACCTCCCCCCGTGCCCTTTGCATCGCGCCCGTCGGTCGCTCAGATCGAAGCATTCACAGCTCGAGCTGCTCCTCCTGCAGGACCAGTCTACGGCTGCCTTATTTGCCGAGACTGGAGTCGCCCTGATACCGTGGCAGCGCAATATCCTCGGGGCTCGCTACCACGAAATGACCCCGTTGGATATCTGGCTCAGGTACTGTGTGACCCATTCCCGTCTTACACAGACAAAGCGCGAGCCATCTTTACCTGGTTTCACCACAATATCGATTACGATGCCGCAAATTTCCTTGCTGGAACTGTCAAGCACACGACTCCCGAGGAAACAATTTTTACTGGCAAAGCTGTCTGCGCAGGCTATGCGGACACATACAAGGCGATCGCGAACAGAGCTGGACTCGAGTGTGTCGTCGTCAGCGGCCACGGAAAAGGCTTTGGGTACACGCCGCTCAAGAAGGGCGAGCGGCCTCCACCTGCGAAAGCTTCTGGGCACGCCTGGAACGCCGTGCGGATTGATGGCGGGGACTGGAAGTTGTTGGACGCTTGTTGGGGCGCTGGCCACCTGAGTGGAAGCACTTATGAGGCCAAGTTTTCACCCTTGCAGTTTACGAACGGTAATGAGAATTTCGGCCGAAGACACTTCCCGGCCGAGTCACGGTATCAGTTCCGACCCGACGGCCGGGTGTTGACTTGGGAGGAGTATTACACGGGGGGGATCGACGGGGAGCCCCATGGTCTCTGCGGCACTGCGGCTGACGAGGGACTTGCCGAGTCCAGCATCGAACCTAGGGAGCGACATATCCCCATCGACAGCGGCGACGTTGTACGGTTTCAGTTTTCCAGGGTGTGCGAGCATTGGTCGTCGGAAAAACGCGGGCTGGGCAAAGAGCGCCTGATACTCCTCAGCCTGCCCCGCGGCGAAGGCAACCGAGACGAAATGGTGCCTCTGCAGACCGACGGGTTCTGGTACTGGGTGGATGTGAATGCAAAGGACCTGGGACCTCGGGGCAAATCGGCCAGGTTGATTGTGTTGACCAAGTTTGGTGACCGTGATCCAAGGGGCGTTACAGCGAAAGAGTTTCTTGCCAAGTTTGGCCGATGCGCGATGGGCTGGTCATATCTCGTAACATGGGATTTGGTGTAGAGTAGGATTATATACCTCGCATCTACTGGGAAACCCGAGCTCCAGATAATACAGCCGAAGAGAGGCCAGACATGATAGCTGAGCGAGACTGTGGGAATTCTCCGTCCTGCATCGAGGTGCACGAACCAAGAAACAGCCAGCATTTCTGGGACTCAACGTGTCAGTTATTGGTTGACATCGAAATAGAGTGTGCATTTCGGAGCATATTCCCAGAATAAATCCGAGATGGCGCTGGTAGATTTTCGCCAAGTTATGCGGACCATTGCCTCGTTTTCTTGGACGGCAGTTTCCAGCAAGGCGCATGCCCGAACTCTGCATAAATGACTTCATTTTCTACCAGCCTCACCCTGATTGTCACGTTTTCAGGAAACATTTGAGTTAGATCCCCCGAAAACACATTCATCCTCAGACCACCACCACCTGAACAGAACAAGTTCAAGGATCAACGGCCATTACGAATACTCAACTGATACATTGTGGGGATTATTGATAAACCTCCACATCTGAATGCGGGTGAGCTGCATTGTGCTAATAAAGTGCCCGAGGAGTGAGGTGTGATGCCTCTTTTCTCCGTGCTCGGCCTCGGCTTTTGGCCTGTTCTAGTTTACTTCTGTGGGTTCTGGAAGCAGCAAAACTTGGAGGGGAGGTGCAACTGGGGGAGTGCAGTGGTGCAGTGGGTGGTGCATCGTGATGGAGGGAGGGTCTTTGGTCGCAACTTCCTTCTCTACCTACCTACCCAGGTAGTAGTCCCCTCATGCAGTCCGCTGCAGAAGGAAAGCGCGACTCAGGCTTCTGGGTCTCCTACTCACGTAATCCATGGTCTGCTCCTGAGTAAGACAAGACAACATCTTGGACCGGCATGAAAAAAATCACAATCACCATAATCACGACATCCAGAGTTGAGACCCCAAGACCTCTCAAAACCTCACGTGGCCCTCCGAAGAGACCCGGATGGAGGGTTTCTTGGAACACTGAGCTGACAGCTGAGCGCCGCCGAGAGGCAAGTAGACAAGGTTCCTTGGCACTTTCGCCGAAGCTTCCGCCCGCCATGGAGCCAACAGAGCCAAAGGCTGACTCGAACGGTCATGGTGCCATGCGGAAATTGTCGGTAGCGCTGCTCAGTGGGCTCGGAGGACCGAAAGGACCCCTAGAGAGAGAGGCTGCCAAGAGAAGCCCAAGAAACACCAAGAAGAAACCAAGCCTTTTAGCGTCTCGGCTCTTTTGCACACGGATGCGACCAACCTTGGGACTCGTCTTTTTGGGTTTTCCACGGGGGCGAATGGTTGCCCTTAGCTCGACCATCCCCGCACCTCTCAAGGGCTAGGTTGGAGGGGAACTTGGGGTGAAGCTCGGGAGGGACCTTGGCGGGCTGATTGGGGCGACTGGAGCGACTGGAAGATGCCATTGGATCGTCATATCTGAAAGCAGCAAGGAAGTTGCCCGCCAAGGAGTCTTTTCCCTTCAACCTTTGACTAACTGTGGGCGTCTTTCTCGGCCGTATCTTGGCCATAGAGCCGGGCTGCCGATGACGAGGGCGTGCTTGGGGGACTCGGCTGCACACAGCCCCAAAGCCATGCATGCGCATGCGTCTTCTGGCGCAGGCCATCGACTGTCTTCGGTGTGCTCTACCGGGTGGAGATAAGTCGAGAAATTGGTCCCGGGCGAGTACGCGAGCACCTATCAGGGCTGCAACAGGCCACCCCCGTGACTGCTTGGCAGCCAAGATAGGCGCCGTTTGCCAGAATTGTGGCTGTTGCCATGGTGGATCATCCAGAAGCCAAGTTCGCCAGAGATGGCGTCCCGGCCGATGAGCCCGCCTTCGCTTGAACGGCTTAGGCTCGTCATGCTACGCCATCCTAGTCTCAGCATGGTCAGAGTATAATTGCCCCGGGCCCCAGATTTTGATCCCCCTTGCCTTCTCGCCCTCCAGCCTCACCAAGTGGCCCGTCACAACAAAAGATCGAAATGATCGGGAACAATGCCCGTAACCAGAGGATAGAAGCCTGGGTCAACACGGCCGCCGAAGAGAGCGAATCTGCCGCCCCCACCGATCCCGAAGCTCGCGACCTGCATGATCAGGAGAAGGCCCAGCGAATCGAGCACGAAGATCTATGTCGCGAGAACAAGCAGGTAGGTTTCGCTTGGTTTCTCTGTTTGCTTGCTTTGGCAAGGGAATTTGTGCCATGACGAAACGTGTTTTCTGGTTCTGACTTTGTGTGATTTCTCAAAAAAGACCTACAAGGGCGTTCTGCTGCTATGGCTCGCCTGGCAGAGCACCGGTGTCGTCTACGGTGACATCGGTACCAGCCCTCTCTACGTCTTCAGCTCGACGTTCACCGAACAGCCATCGTGGCACGACCTCGTGGGCGCTCTGTCCATCATCATCTGGTCGCTCACCCTCATCGTAACACTCAAGTACTGCTTCATCGTGCTTTCAGCCGACGATGACGGACAGGGCGGCACCTTTGCCGTCTACTCCCTGCTGTCCCGCTACGCCAACATTGTCCGTGCCGACCCCAACGGCCCGGAGAGGATCGTCGTGCGCCTGGATCGCGAAACAGGCGCTGACTTGCCGCCAGCTGGACGATGGGTTCGAGATTTTCTCGAGAGGAGTCGGACGGCAAAGGCGGTCCTCAAGATCGTTGGAGTGCTGGGCGTATCCATGGTCATGGCCGATAGCGTCTTGACACCGGCGCAATCCGTTCTGGGAGCTGTCCAGGGCATTCAAGTCGTAAGACCTGACCTGGGGAGACCTGCCATTGTCGGCATCACCTGCGCGATTCTTGTTCTTCTCTTCCTGCTGCAGCCGATCGGAACTTCCAAGATTGGCACCTCGTTTGCGCCCATTGTTGTGGTCTGGCTTCTCTTCAACTTCTGCATTGGCGTCTACAACCTCAACATGTACGATCACACCGTGCTGAAAGCCTTCAGTCCTCACTACGCCTTCACGTATCTAGTACGAAACGGCTCTAGTGGTTGGAAGTCTCTCGGCGGGTTGCTCCTGGCGTTTACTGGAGTCGAGTCCCTTTTTGCAGACCTCGGTGCCTTTGGAAAGCGAGCCATCCAGCTTTCTTGGTTGATTTTGGCATTTCCTTGCCTGCTCATCACGTACTGCGGCCAGGCCGCGTACATCGCAATGGACGAGGAGGAGAAAGCATTCACGAACCCATTCTTCGAAACCGTCCCCGAGAATACCTTTTATTTCAGCATCATCATTGCGGTCCTCGCCGCGATTGTTGCCAGCCAAGCGTTGATTACGAGCACATTCCAACTGGTCTCCCAGCTTATGAGGCTGAGCCACTTCCCTCACATCAAGACGGTTCACACAAGTCGCCGATTTCACGACCAGATATACATGCCTTTTGCGAACTGGCTACTGATGATTGGTACCGTCGTAGTCACTGCTGTCTACAACAACGTAAGTTTGTCCTCTTCGAGCCCTCCTCGACCATGTTGCTTACCAATCTCGCTCGAAATAGACCACCAGCCTGGGCCATGCTTACGGCGCATGCGTTATCATCGTCGCCTTTATCACGACTTGCATGGTCTCACTGGTGGCTCTCGTCATCTGGCGTGTCCCAACTGCCGTCGTGGTTATCGGCTTCCTCATTTTCATCCTTCTCGACGGCGTTTACCTGAGCGCAGCATTGAACAAGGTACCGGACGGTGCTTGGTTTGCCCTCGTTTTGTCCTCCATCCTCTCCACCATCTTCCTCCTCTGGCGTTGGGGCAAGGAGCAGCAGTGGGCGGCAGAGATGAAGGATATGGTAGACCCGTCAGAGCTTCTTCTCTCGTCCCGCAGCACTTCTCGAAACAATTCGATTGCCAGGGACGCAACAGGCGAAAGCGTGGTCCGCCTAAGGCTCTCTCCTGAATTTGGAGGTGGAAGCATAACTCCAGCTCCTGGACTCGGAATCTTTTTCGACAAAGTCGGCGGCAGCGGCGACCATATCCCCAAGGTGTTTACGCAGTTCATCCGCAAGTTCCAGACTCGACCACAAGTCATTGTCTTCTTCCACATGCGGCCGCTCTCTCAGCCGACGGTGCCGTATGACCAGCGATTTGTCATTGCACGCGTTACTTCGAGGATCCCTTCTTGCTATCGGATTGTGCTTCGACATGGCTATATGGATGATATCCTCACACCAGACCTGGCGCGCATCATTGTTGGCGAACTCATGACGTTCATCACGAGAGGGCCCCTGGCTCCAGACGAGAACGACTTGCCGCCAGAAGTGCGAGACGAGCTGGAGGCCCTTCGCTCTGCAGAGGAGGCCCAGACCGTCTATCTGATGGGCAAGCAGACAATGCGAGTACAGAAACGGGACAAGAACATTGGTAATATTTTTCGGCGGGTGGCGCTCGAGTGTTTCCTCTGGATTCGGGAGAATTCACGGACCAAGTTGGCCAACCTGGACATTGACCCCGATAGCCTCGTCGAAGTAGGCTTTGTGAAGGAAATCTGATGGACAATCAACTGTATTAGAAAAGGCGACCACCAGCCATGAAATTATGGACAACAAATAATCCGGAGTTTTAAGGGAGAGGCTGGAATGGGAAATCTGAACAGGGTAAAAAAAAACGGCGCTCTCTTGAAATTTTTTTTTTTTTTTGGGAATGGATGGATGGGTAGGCTAAACTGAAGACTTTTGTTTGGGGGCCGGCCTGCATCGACGACATTTACGAAACACTCTCCCCTTGGATCCTGTCGCTGGAGTCACTTGCTTTGATAGTACGGATAGGATTGATATACCCAAAAGCGAATGAAAAAGGATCAATGATGAAAGTTTAAACACTGCCAGACAGAATGCCTATGGATATTACTGAGTGCCGGCGATGTTAAATACGTACGAGTACGCCTTGATTTATAGACTCTGGACTACGTACTACCGCCAGCTCCTTGTCGTGGGCAGAACTCAACTGTCACATTCCAAGACGTGAAGGTTCAGTCCGAGGCCCCATTACGATCTTGGATTGGAGGGTATTTAGTTAAATTCAAGGCCCTCTTATTTGACATTTGAAAGTTGCAGATACTGCGAGGTCGACATGTGGATGTATCTGGATAGGGGATAGTCGATCTTGAAGAATTCGTTAATACCGGAAACACTGTCTCCCTGACATGCTACTCCTATCGGATCTACAGGCTGACATAGAGCACGAGACTCTTGGAATTAATGGTACTTGGGTCTACTCTATCTAACGTCCAAGGCCAAAAAACTTTTGTCGAACATGGCAGCAAAGACTTGAACTATCCGCTTAACCAAGGCATGCTCTGGTTGATCGCATTACCACTTGAACTTCTCGCTCTTTCTGATACGGCCACCATACTTGTACACGAGAGCAGGGATAGGAATCAGCGCGACGGCAATGAATCCCAGGAGGGAATTGCCCCATCCCACACCCAAGGACTGGAACATCTGAGGTCCGGCCAGGGGCAAGAAGGCGGCGACAACACTCCGCATGACCGAGAAGGCGGCGAGGGCGCTTGCGGCGTACTGGGCGTAGGCGTCGATGAGATAGGCCTGGATGGGCAGCCAGATGCCCACGATGCCGAGGCCAAAGGGCACGAGGCCGATGACGGGGACGATCCAGTGGACGGCGCGGTCGGCGGCCCACCCGTACCAGAAGAAGGTGATGGGGAGGAGGAAGGCGAAGTAGATGCAGTCCGGGAGGCGCATCTCGGGCTCGTAGACGCCGCCGTTGGCCTTTGTCATGCGGACGACGGTCTTGTCGGACATTGCGGAGAAGGCGAAGAGGCCGACCATGTAGCCGATGAGCAGGGTCAGGTATACGATGCCAGTGATGCCGATGGACCAGCCGTAGCTGCCCTGGAAGACCATGGGGATGGTGTTGAAGAGGAGGTAGAGGCAGCCGTAGGCGAAGGCGATGTAGAGCGACACGCCAAAGACGATGGCGGAGCGGAAGAGGAGGCGGAGCGGCCGGGTGAGGCCGTCGAGGAGGATCTGGCGGCGGGTCAGGACGGGTGCGGAAGGGTCGACGTAGCAGCTGCGGAGCTCGGGGCGGTTCAGCTCCTTTCGCAGACGTCTCGTCTTGTGGCGGATGAGGACCTGGTGGTTCGTCTCGCAGCTGAGGATGGCCATGCCGACGACGGCGAGCGTGGCGGGGATGAAGGTGATCCAGTTCACCCAGCGCCAGCCGATGGTCTCGGCGACGAACCCGCCGATGACGGGGGCGCAGGACGGGCCGAACATGGGGCCAAGCATCCAGATGGTCATGGCCCTCCCTCTCTCGCTGATGGGGAAGAGGTCGGCGATGATGGCGCCGCCGATGGTCTGGGATGCTGAACCGCCAAGGCCGCACATGAAGCGGAAAAAGACGAGGGTGCCCAGGGACGGGGCGAGGGCGCACCCGATGAGCCAGGCGCAGAAGAAGGCGTTGGCGACCGTGATGATGATGTGCCGCCCATAGATCTCGGACAGGGGGGACAGGAAAAGGGGCCCGACGGCGTAGCCGAGCAGGAAGATGCTGACGGGCATGGCGCTCTGCGTGAGGTCGTCTTCATGGTACGTCTCTGCAACATAGGAGATGGCCGGGGCAAGGATCGAAGAGGCGAAGGGGGTCATGAAGGTGATGGCGGAGAGGAGGCCGGTGATGAACCACTTGCGGGATCGTGCAAAGTTGAGCGGGTGCTGAGGATCATGCTGGCTCTCCCATCCGACGACGCCATTGTCAAGGTCCATCACAGGGTGCACGGGCGGAGGCAGTTTCTCCCTGGTCTTGCTCTTGGCCAGTGAGAGGCGACTGAGGATGCTGCGGTGCGTCTTGCGGCTGGTGTTGGTGGCTCTGGTTTCGACGCGTTCAACCTGGATCTCATCCTGAGAAGCAGTTGTAAGCGGAACGCTACATTGGCAGACAGCGGGGGGCAGTTTTCCTTACATCTTGAGCTTCGATATCAAAGTCCTCCTCTGGAGACTCTCGTCCTCGCTTCTCCTCCAGCCCGTCTTCCTTGTCTGAATCCCTGGAGTGAGGAGTCTGTTGTGACGTCTCCTTATCCTCGACCATGGTGTTGGCGTCGGTGTCCTCACCCGGAGGGGCAGCAGGCCCCTTCTCATTGTCTCGGCGGGGAGAAGCCATGCTACCGATGAGTCGAACCTGGTCGTCACTACTTGACAAGTCCCAATTGGGAGCCGACTTAAGCCGAAGGTGAAGGTGCTCTTGGAGTTGAGGTGTTGGAGACGGTAGCAGAAGAACGGGATCACTGACACGGCAGAGACAGGTCTTCAAACGAGGGTTAGGGAACTAATTGAGGAAATAGCAGCATATGTACTGCGCAATTCAAAATGATTTCTTGACATTTAGATCAAGACGTCTGCACTGCTAGCTAGGCCAAGCTTTATCTCCACCTATCTCCGGCCGTGTGGAGCTCAACGGAGCCGATGAGAGACCCGCAGACATGTCCCTCGCAAGGCGCAAGGCGTGATTGTGCATGGGGAATGGGGAAGGATCGACAATGGTTGCACGGGTTGAGCGGGTTAAACGGGGTTGTGAAGGGTAGACGAGGTTGAAGGGTACTGACACTATGAGGCCGGAAACTCCACGGACTTGGGGATCGTCAGAAGTGTGAGAAGTGGTGGGTGGGCTTGCTCGGGATACGGCACGGGGCGCCCTCCTCCTTGGGAGGCCCACGATTCATGATGGGTGCTGTTGATATTGCAGATGGGCTTCAGCGTGGGCATCAGGTGGTGCTGACAAAATGGGGTTCCTGCAAGGCTGCAATAAGACCGCTGCCTCATCTCATCTCATCTCACTTCTTCTCCACTGGGAGACCTTGTTCGCGTTGCAATTCGAGTTGGAGGTTACGCCGGGGAGTCGGTTGGTGGTGATTTGCTGGTGAATCAGGGTGGAGTTGAATCCCCTCTGTAGTCCTTGACGATCTCTCCTTCGCTGCACGTGCTTCCGCGACAAGGGGCACTCCACATCCCGGCGCCTTTTCCGCAGTCCAACAACGTGTCACCAAAAAAGTAGCCGCTCTTTTTATCATTGTAACATGACAAAAGCCGGCCATTGAGCAATCCTTTCTTTCGCAGCTTCGTTTCTTATTCTTTCCCAATATTCAATCCAGTTCCTCTCGTTTCTGGCGACCCCAGTACTTACGCTACACTTTTCATGATGCGCCGTCCCTCATTCCAGCGCGCCGCTTAATTACACCCAACCCTCCTCCCCCCGCCATACATACATACACTAGGTACTGGTTGCCATCGTCATGACGGCCCTCTCGCCAACCTCGCTCTCTCGACATGAGACCCTCACCCTCCTCACGTGCTCGGGCGCATCGCTCGCCGTCCTCGCAAACACCTTCCACGGCGACGGCGAGCCCCTCATCGCATCTCTCGCCCTCTCCCTCCTCGCATTCTCCCTCTGCTACGCCATGATCCGCTGGCTGGGGCCGACCTTTATGCGCGCCGGCTTCCGCGGCCGTGATATGAGCAAGCTGCACCGGCCGGACATCCCAGAGTGCATGGGCGCCGTCTGCGCCGCCGTATACCTGCTCACCATCATCGTCTTCATCCCATTCCCCTTCTACAAGGA
This sequence comes from Fusarium nematophilum, assembly GCA_033030565.1. Classification (NCBI taxonomy): domain Eukaryota; kingdom Fungi; phylum Ascomycota; class Sordariomycetes; order Hypocreales; family Nectriaceae; genus Fusarium; species Fusarium nematophilum. The sequence goes on from JAVIXY010000119.1 coordinate 108,333, forward strand.
CATTGTCGCCGCCACGAGCGGTGGTGGGAATCGCGATGTCGTCGTCAAGCTGGAGCAGGTCAACCAGGGCCGCTTCCTTCATCGCTTCCCCCACAACAAGGTAAATTAATTCTTCCCACCCTGATTTGCATTGCGACCTTTATAGCGGGCTGACTCGATTCTCTCCATCATAGCTTGCCTCCTACCTGGGTGCCATCATCTCCCTCCAGACCATCGCCCTCCTCGGCATTGGCGACGACCTCTTCGACATCCGCTGGCGACACAAGTGGTGGATTCCCGGCCTCGCCTCGATCCCCATCCTCGTCGTCTACTTTGTCGACTTCGACGTCACCTCCATCGTCATCCCCGTCCAGCTCCAGCCCTACCTCGGCGAGCTCTTCGACCTCGGCGTCCTCTACTACGTCTACATGGCCTGCGTCGCCATGTTCTGTCCCCAGAGCATCAACATGCTTGCCGGCATCAACGGCATCGAGGTCTCCCAGTGCGTCGTCATCGCCCTCCTCCTCGTCTTCAACGACTGCCTGTACCTGTTCACCCCCTACCCGCACCCCGCAACTGACTCCCACCTCTTCTCCCTCTACTTCCTGCTGCCGTGGATCGGCGTCTCCTGCGCCTTGCTCTACCACAACTGGTATCCCGCGAGGGTCTTTGTTGGCGACACCTACTGCTACTTCTCCGGCATGGTCTTTGCCGTCGTCGGCATTCTCGGCCACTTCTCCAAGACCCTCGGCCTCCTCCTCATCCCCCAGATGTTCAACTTTCTCTACTCGTGCCCCCAAATCTTCGGCCTCATCCCCTGCCCGCGCCACCGCCTCCCTCGCTTCAACGCCCGCTCCGGCCTCCTCGAACCCTCCACCACTCCGTGGTCCCCGGAGCGCCAACCGCATCCCCTGGTCGCTCAAGTCCTGCACCTGCTCGCCCAGCTGCGTCTCCTCAACGTCACCACCGATGAAAAGGGCCTCTTCGTCGAGACGAGCAACTTCACTATCCTGAACCTGTGGCTTGTCTGGCGGGGCCCGCTCCGGGAGGACCGTCTCGCCTTCGAGGTGACAATGCTTCAACTTGTAGTTGGTCTTTTCGGCTTGTTCGTGAGGCACCGTCTGGCTCTGTTGGTATTTAAGGAAGACAACTGGGGGACTGCCCACTACTGATGATACGTCTCAAAACGCTGGGCGAGGTAAAATGCGCAGTAAACAACTGAGAGCTGATCCTTCAAATAGTTAGAAGTGCCTCTCTCAAGCCGATAATGATACCCCTAGCATGATGGCAAGATAGAATTATACAAGTTCCCAGGCTGTCATGCACACACCGAGATCCCGCGAACGATTCAAGTCGCAAAAAGTATGGAGAGGCGGATGCGTACTCATCCACGAAACGAATTCATTTTTCCGTCATCGCGAGCAGCGTTGCATCAAACTGCGTACTGGCAAACCTGGGGGGCGCCTATAAATACATAGAAAAAAATTCGCCGAAGCAGACCCTGGCACCCGGGGGGACCATCCCCCTTCTTTCGCCCTTTGTACCGTGTCCGTCCAGAATCTATCCCACTTTGATCGAGGGATTAGTCGAAAAAACACCCCATAATTCCAACGTGCAGCCATGCAGAAGCCATGCGCTCCGCTAAAGGTCCTTGCTCATACATGAATATCCCATGGGCTCACGGGCAATGAAGCCTGCGCCATATCAAACATCGGACGGCTGGTTGATCTCACTCAACTCTTGATAGGATCCCCTGACCCGGAATCCGCATCCATAGCCCTGATCCCTCTCCAAACGCCATCCATCCGGGTCGCCGTCCGACGTACCAGCCAGTGTAAGAATAGCAGAACTCCGGGCTTTTGAATCCATCATCCCCAGAAAAAGTAACAAACAAAATTTGAAACTGGCCGCGATATTAAACGTACAAGCACTTCGTAACATTATAGAGAACCGTTGGTAGCCGGGGTCGGCGCTTTCGGAACCTGGTTCTCCACTATCTTGTCGACTGACTGAGATTCCACAATGATATCGACCTTCGTATCTTCAGGGCTAGAGATTGTAGGCTTGAGGAGCGCGTTGCCCCCGGCTGTCTTGCCAGCAGCCTTGTTCATCCGGCTCTTGGTGTAGTCACTCAGGCTGAGCTTCTTTTTGATAGGGCTTGGGTGAGCAGCAATGCCATTCACCGTGGGCGGCGCAAAAGGACTCGGCAAGGCCCCCGAAAGGGGCGACTGAACCATGGCTCCCGATTGTGGCGTCGTGACGTTGTGAATCCCAAGGCCTGTACTGTCAAAAGCAGGTACAGGAGGCAACTGGACACGCAGATCTGGAGTCCTTGTCTTTGTTGATGTATCGCTCGCAGCAGACCCCAAGACTGGCGTCGTGGTTGTTGATGAAGCGTCCGCCATCGGCACATCTCCCGGCTGAGAACAGGGGGAAGGTAGCTCCGACTCTGATCGTTTCATCACAGGAGTATACTCCATCGTAGGCGAGTCAACGTCCATCGCGGTGCCGTTCGTTGCCTGAGAGGTTAGAGATTGTCGGCGGCAGTCCTCTTTATCGGCTCGCACTTTATGGCGACTGTTCAACAGACGTTTAGACAGCGAGATAATCCGCTTCTTGGGTTGTGGAGATGTTTTTGGCTCACTGAACCACTCGCCTTCCACAGGATCGGTTTGCACGGCGGCATCGCAGTATACACCCCTTGGCGAGGTAGATGATTGCCGTGACCGGCTAATGGACGGCACCTGTTTTGCTATGGAGGGCTTGTGAGAGAGCTGAGGCGAATGGGAGCTTGCTGGGGAACCGGATTGACTCCGTCCTGCGCCAGTATCGACGTAGTTCGTGTGCGAGGCCGTTGAGCCATTCCGTGGCTTCGACTTCGACGAGTTTGACGAGTTACCGTCGGAAACACGTTTCTTTTTCCTTGGCGGTTGTTGCTGCTCCATACGACGGAATGTGTCCTCGACCATGGCAACTTTTCGTTTGTCCCGATCAGTCGGCTCGGTTAGAATGCCTAATTGATCGAAGGAGCCTTGCCGAAGGGGAGTGAGATCGCGACTGGGTGGTTTGCTTCGTGACGAGCCCGATTGCGACCTGGCATCCTGATCGGCCGCCTCATCATTGTGCGCCTCGCTCGTGGCTCGGCTGTTGGCAGCCTGCCCCGTGCTGGTCGGGGAGATGGCTTGTGTCTTTGGCTTCCGCTGCTTCTTCTTTGGGGCGGGACGTATCTGTGTCCTTCCGAACAGGTATTGTCGATGGAATCGGGCAAAAGCACAGTTATTGTCCAGATCGCATGCGCAACCACCGTACTCGGAAAGTATACGATCGATCCAGTTTGAGATGGCAATGTACTCTGTTTCGTCCACTGGAGTTTCTGCAGTCGTGGGGGATTCGTCGTCGCTGAGGCCCAGGAGGTGAAGCCATCGGGTATCCACGCTCTTCTCCAAACGAAAGTCCCAAGGCAATGTGATTTGCTCGGTCGCGGAAATATATCTGTCGCTCACTATCCAGAAGTGATACTCGCTCTCATCAGATAGGTATGTGTCCAGTTGAGCGTTGGGCTTGCAACTTCGACGGACATACCGGGCAAGTGAGCCCTCTTGCCTTGTGTCGATGTACAAGGGTAGAACGGGGTGGAAAAAGACAAAGGGAAGTGGCGAGGACAGGTCGGCCCAGAGATTTGCTGGGTCAGCGCAATAGTCTTTTTGGAAGCCAATCTCACCATTCAATTCGATGAGGGGCATATCCTTCTCGATTGGAGTGGCTGAATTGAGGAATCTCCACCGGAGAGCTTTGCCGTCGTCGAGGGTCCGGGTGGCATCCCTGACTTCGAGTTTGGGCTTCTTGGCTTCCAAGTTCGCCGGCGTTTTCTGAAAAACCTCGGAATGCCGTCGACCGACCTCACTCCTCATGGTATTGGGATCGCGAAGCCAGCGGGACAGTGCCGTGGGAATGGCGAGACTCGCGAAAGCATTGTTGTGAGAGTCTGGGACGTCCCTTGCGCTGTACAAGTCGTAGAATCCTTGAGAGTAGTGGTGGATCTGAAAATCTTCGGGAAGGTCGGGTGGGGTGGTTGCAGGGCTGGGAGGATGAGCAGGATTTGATCGCGCGTTTCCGTAAGAGGGGCTCCGCTTGGGAGCTTGGGAGCTGACGGATTGTGAAGACCGATGTGAAGATTTTGCTTTCTTGGGGGGATGGGGGTGGTCTCCGGAATGGCCGTGTTTTCCATTCTCTTGGGGGCCAATATGGCCGTTTACTTGACTGTCGTTGGGCTTCGACTTCTTCTTGTGGCTTTTAGACGGTGGCCGTTTTGCCCTCTTTTCGGTAGGCTCCTCAGCAGCCACGTTCTTGAGACGCAGCGTGCGCTCGATGGCTTTTTGCCGGTCGAGGGGGCGAGGCTTGCATTCGGCACACGAGTGGGAAAAGTCCTCGCTGATGGCCTCATCTCTGTTGTCGGGATAGAAGCAGTCGATATGCTGCCACGTGTCACACGTCTCGCAGTAGATTGTGTTTCCATCGTCGTCAGAGAAGTTACAGATACACTTGATGGTGTACGGCTCTTCCTCCACCGTCTCGACCTTCCGGGCGACGTCGTCCTTGAGGATCGCGCCCAGTTGTACGGGAGGCGAAGTCTGACTAGGAGACGCGGACTGCGTGGACAGCGGCGCCGGCTTGTCGGTCATAATCTGTGGTAGAGCTCACGGGGCAGTGCACGTCGGAGGGAATGCGTGAGATGTTTACCGTCGCGGTCTTTGGGGCATGACGACGCCGCTCAGGACGCGCGCCGGGAGACCAAGTGGAGGCGTCGCAAAAGAGAACAGCCGACGGAGATGGTCCCATGCGGGGGAAGGGCGAGAGGCCAAGGTGCTCGTGACGGGGAATCGCAAGTGTCGAGGAGGGTACTGCAGGACTCGTCGGTGCGTCCGCGTCAAGGGTGGAGGGCGAGCGCCTGGACGACGGGAGAAGGCAAGGTGATAGTTGTGATGAGGCCGACGTCTAGACACGGAATATGAGGCGTAGACGCGAGTCGAGGGCGTGTTGGGGACACGATCGGTCGGTTTGTGTTTTCGCAAAACTCGTTGTGATCCGTCACGACAGGGTTGAAGACGAGGAGGGTCGAGGAGTCGAGCGCAGGAAGTCGTGGATTAGGATGGACGCGAGGGGGAAAAGTGAGTCGAAAGTAAGAGAAAAAGAAGTTGAGACTACTCAAACACAATCCGTACACAAGGAGCGGTTGGAGCAGAAGAGACAGTAACGAGAGGGGGAGGATTGAAGATCGTGGACTGCACGAAGGATGGGTGATGGGAGGAAAGAAGATGGGGAGGAGCGACAAGGCCGGGTGCTTTGCTTCAAGACAAGTGCGGTACTGCGGTACCGACCTGGGACCTGCCTGGGGTTTCCAGTTGGCTGAGGCAGAGGAAGAAAAAGGTACGTACCCTGGGTACCCTCATCAGCGGCAGCTCACTGGCGTCTCTCACCCTTCTCACCCACCCGTGAATGAACGAACTGCCACTCAGTGCCTCGAGCGCTGAAGCAGCAAAGGTGCCAATGGGCCACTGGGCCGTCTTTGGTGTGTTCTGCTGGGCTTCTTTTGGCTGGGTTGGGCGGCAGTCCGAAGGGGGGATGGGGGACGGCGACAGTGGCCCCCCAAGAAAAGGCAGGACAGAGAGACATGGAAGAAAAGAGACGAGACAAGGACAAAAAGAGAAATCTGGCGCTAAGCCCAACCTTGACTGGCGGTGGATAGGGAGGAAATCTTAGTGCAGCACGCAGGGCGCTTTCTCGGCCTGAGGCACTGATATGACATGAACACGGCCACAGCGCCCGCTGCAGGCTGGGTCGGCAGCCCCAAGGGGGGGGGAGGGGGAGAAAACTCAAGAGGGGGAGGGAGATCGGGGGGGGGAGGAGACTCTGAATGAAATTGCGGACGGCGAGAGACACGAGCGGGAAATCCTTGGGCGTGGGCAGTCGGTCAGTCAGCCAGCCAGGGGCGCGTGGGCAGAAGTTCGTCGACACTCGAGAGACAAGGACCAAAGAGACGGAGCGAGGCAAGGCATGTCTTTCGAGGCTTGCGAGTCTTCGCTTTCTTTGATGGGCGGGCACTAGGAGTCGAGACGGCCGAGATTTCGGTATGAACGGGAAGCGAAGGAGTCGGGAGGGGGCTTCACCAGATTTTCAAGCAGGCAAAAATGACGACTACCACTTCCAGGGAGTCAGGCACGCAAACCAAGGACGCCGTCTGAGAGCGAGGAGGCAAAACCGGCGCCTGGCGGCTGAGCCTGATTTTGCTGGCTTGGGACATGGCTGCTCGCGGCATCTGGTTGGCCGCTTTGGAGGTGGGATGATGAATGGGCGGGGGGCTGGAAATTGGCACCCGCCACAAAATCAAGCCGTGTTCTGGTGAAACTGGTGAGCCAACGCGACGCGGCCGAGGCAGCCGGGCCTCGAAAGAGATTAGTGCCTCGATACCGCCCGAGTTTGTTGTTTTCCTCATGCCCTCGGGCATTGTACTGTGCGTGTAGCAGCAGCGCTGCAGGACGGCACATCCTTACTCGGGGTCTGATTGGCCTGACGGACAGGGAACAAGCTTCGTGTCTTTTGGCGCATGGCTGTTTCGGCCAACCAGCTGAGCTTGTCCATGGCACAGTGTCTTGAAGCCAGTGGGAAGATTCCATGATAGTTTCAGCAGGGAGGATTGCAGCTGTGGTGCGTGCTCAGGATGACTGAGGTCGCGTCATCACGATAGCACAAGGGGGGTAGTTGTCATGAAGCAATTAGGTCGCTTTATTTTCGAGGCTGAGCAGAATCTCAAAGGCGAGGAACTGTGCCCATCCAAGCACGCCTCATGCGTTCACGCCAAACATCAAGGGGATTTTCAATACGTACCAGCGACTTGTGCGACGGACCCCCAAAATCGGCATTGTGGTGTTTGCCATTGTTGTCCTCGCATCACGATGCAACCACGTTCCCGTATTCGCACTGGCTCTTCGCTTCCCAAGCTCCATTTGCGCAGTAACGAGCGGAGAAAACTGCTCCACAGCACATGCAATCTGCATGCCACGGCACCTGGAGCTCTTGAGGCAACCCATGTCATCTTCGCATTTTTCCGTTCCTCGTCACTCCTCGTCCTTGCGATTCCGACGAAGCAGCTTCCCTGCCGAGCTACCTATTGAGGATGAACGCAACATCGCTTCATCCCGTGATCTATTTATTTTGTCGCCCTCAAAGTGGAAGGCCTAGAGATCCCACGACGAAACCTTAGCTTCCTTCTCAGTCAGGCCCTGGGCCTTTTGGTGGAGGGTGGTGGAAGCGGGGGAGATGCTGGAAGTCCATGACGCATAACGCGTACAGTGCGAAAGATTTCTTCGACTCAACCTTCCATTACTTGAGTATCCTTGTCACCAGAGACCATGCGAAGGGTCATACAGTGGGGTGCAAGAAGTTTGAATCACCCGGCCGCCCC